>JANHFL010001612.1:80122-91203 GCA_032468155.1 Oxyrhabdium leporinum | reverse complement strand
GGCGTTACAGTAGTCCAAGCGGGATGTGACCAAGGCGTGAGTGACTGTGCGTAGGGCATCCCGCTCCAGAAAGGATATATTGCCTGATAATAGCAGTTCCTTTTTCATGTTACTCAGTAGATTTCACAAATTAATATTTTCATGTCTTTATAAGACTATATGCACTTTAATTTACCTATTTGTTGGAACTAACACTTTAACCTACTTGAAAGCCTACTAACAATCAGTGCAGTATTAAAGTAACATGATTGAAGTTGATCTCACTCACCACTATGCGTGCAGCTGCATCTGTATTAACTCTAGTTTCTGAGTAGTCCTCAGAATTAACATACAGAGCTGGTTGCAGAAGTCTATCCTGGTAGTGATGAGGGCATAAATTCATATTACCATGTCGCCTCAGGGCTGATATGGCTACGGCTGACATAGAAGTTGAAGCTAGGCAAAGATCCTCCTGGTTGCAGCCTCCAGATAGCAATAACCATAAGTTCAGGGAGAAATCTCAGCCACAGATGTGCTCTTTAAGGAGGAAAGCCACCCATCCACTGTTGCAACCGTTACAGAAAACCGAGTCATTTGGGGGCAAATCCCTCCATTTGTTAGGATTTCATTTCAGCTTATTTCTTCTACCTGGCTACCTGGCTTTCAAGCCCAAGATTAAGACTTTCATGGCATCTCCAGCTTTACCCAGGTGTAATATACGGTATTATTAGCATGCTGAGGGCATCTCACCAATGATGCCCATTAGCAATAGGTTCATTGAGAGCCACTTTGGTGTAGCAGTTAATGTCTTGACTAGAGACTATGAATCCTACCTGTTCTTTTGATATAAAAGCTGGCTGGATAACTTCACTGCTCCATCCGACAATTGTTGTGGAGAAAGTAGTAGACAGGGATATTATGTTCACTGCCTAGAATTGTACCAATTAGGGTAGGATACGTATAAATTAAATAAAGATGTAAAATGTACAGTATATATGGAAGTGTGGGAAGAAAACGATCCATGCCTTGTGGGACTCTCCATGGAAAACGTTTTCCCTTTTGATCAGATTTTTTCCTGCTTGGGAAAGGGGACGATTAATTTAAAATAGAGGTTCCTAACCTTCATCAGCAGTCTCGATCAATGATACCCACTCAGGACGGTCAGGAAGAGTGCGCTCCCTTCATCCAGGTCCTGACAGAAGTCATCTAGGCCAATATTGCATGCCTGAGCCTTAACCCTGATTGAAAAGGATAGAGATAAACTTCTTTTTGTGGGCGTTTTGCAGTTGAAGAAGCCACGCCATGAATAACTTTCTCTAAAAGGGTGAGGTTGGAGGCAGGGTGGTAACGGTCCAAATAATTCAATCCAGGGAAATCTTCATAATAAGACACACCAACACCTTAAAATCATCAGGCATATTTCCTTTCCCCAAACAGGCATTGATCATTTGCTGGACCCAACCACTCACACTTTCCTGAGCTATCTGAGGAGGGCCATGGATCTAGACAGCAGATGATAGAGCCATGCTGGAGAGCACCGTGGCACTTCCATCAGAGCCCACAAGCTGAACAGCATTCCAGATAACAGTGTAAGACGCTGCCCAGCCACTCCTCAAGACTCCAGCCACTAGAACTTTGCAGATAACAGCTTTACAGGTAGTCCTTGACTTACAACCACAATTAGGACCAGAATTTTGATTGCTAAAAAGTATGATCATTAAGCAAGCCATCACATGACCGGGCCCAATTTTTATAACTATTTTACTTTGGTTGTTAAGCAAATCATCACAGTGAATCACATGGCCATTAAATAATGCAGTTGTTAAGTGAATCCAGCTTCCCCAATTGACTTTGCTTGTCAGAAGCTGGCTGGGAAAGTCGCAAATCACAACCATGTGTTTGCAAGATGTTGCAGATGTCATATATGTGAGATGAATGCCAAGTGCCCAAATTGCAATTTGACTTTGGGGTGGGGGGGTTAGGACAGTTGTGACTTTGAGGATAGGCCATATGTTACTTTTTCCAAGGCTATCATAATTTTAAATTCTCATTAAACAGTTGCAAATCAAGGACTATCAGCAAAATGTACAAAAGTACAGTTCCTGCTTATCCTTCCCAAGAAATGTCCAATTAACTATAGGCAAAGTAGTACAGGCTGAAATATGAGCTCTTTGTTTAGTATTATTTGTGTATCCTTATTTTTGTGATGCTCACTGCTGGAGAAGAATCAGGTGAAGAAGATGGAAATTTGTTGTCCATATGTTTAACTATAACGACATATTCCATATACCCCAAGCCTTAATACATTACATTATTCTTATAATTTATCTGCCAAGAATATAAGAATGAGGGGGGTTTGTATCGGAGTAATAAAATGCAGTGGAAATAGCTTCTTTCTATTTTGGTTTAATTATACAGAATGTGAATTTGAGTGATGAATGTCTTAATTTTTTGGCAGAAATAATTGGTTAAAATAAAGTGGTGCGTTATGATTAATTTTAGTTGCATGCTCTGTTTTATTGAAATTGCTTCAGGTTGTATGATATCATTTGAAATGTGCCTTTGCTATTCACATGCAACGGTTTATAAAATATATAGTCTAATACATGCGTGAGAGCACTATTTTTAAGTGAACTGTGCTTATTTGTTCTAATCTGTGGCATGCTGAGTCCCGAGTTAACAATAACGTGCATTAGAGTGCTTAATATCTAAATCTTAATCATTTCAATCTGTATCTGAGATATAGCAGCTGTAGACTAAAATAACATCTAATTGCACTTATGTATCTTCATGCTTCTCTATTTATTTGCCCTGCAAATATGTTATGCAGTGTATGTGTAGGAGAAATTTCTACTTTATGAATTATTTTAATAAGAGACCAGAATACTCATCAATACAAGCATAGATGAGTTAATGTCAATACTGGAGCTTCAATAGCAAATCTAAAAATGGGCCTTATGTAGGTTTCTGGAAACGAAGTATACATGTAATCCATGAGGTCAGATATAGTAATGTAACGAAGGTGGAAGTAGAAAGACACTGATTTTATTAATAATCTAGAGATTGCATGTTAGAACAATAGTTATTATCCAATGTTTCTATTTCTGTTTTCTTCCCTTGTCCTTGGTTCACATAGCTTTCTTTGATTGCAAGTATCCCTTTGTATTGTCTTTTCCTTTCTAAGCACTTTTCTGCTTGTGCTAGCATTTTTTATTGCTTCTGTAAGGGATCTAGGAAAGGCAACTGCAGAGTAGGGAACTGATCTGCTTAGTCTAGAGAACTCCATTTTGTTTTTACTTCATATCTCTCTCTCTCTCTCAGACACATGAACTCCTGCTGATTTTAGTCAAGTAAAGCATATTTCAATAAATAATGGTACACAGAATTTGTTGTGAAGTAATTTCAATCTGCGGGGATTTAGGTTTCTCACAATTGAAAGTGGTGACTGATTATAAGTTAAATGTATTTGTTTTAGGATTTGATGCAGGAACCGTTTTTCAAAGTGGGGTGACTAAGTTTTGAGGTTAGAACTAGAGCTTTTTAGGAGGATTTTGTTTTTGCTAGTAGAGTAGTTCTGAATATCACTGATTTTGGTTGTTTGAATATATTCTGTCCTACTTTTTTTCTGTAGGAGCTTAACTTTAAGTCCTATCCCAATAGCAAAAGGTAGTGGCAAATATCCCCTTAGCTTAGTGTTAAAAATTTTGATAGATTTTATTGTAGAGTGGACACTTGTTCATATATATTACATTTTTACTTTGATTTTCCTTCTGGGAATTGCTTTAGTTCCTCATAGAAAAAAAATACAAGAAATTTTTTTGAACATAGCTAGGCTTTATACAGGTACTCCTTGACTTACGACCACAATTGAGCCCAACATTTCTGCTGTTCTGTCAGACGTTTGTTAAGTGAATTTTGCCCCATTTTATGATCTTACTTGCCTCAGTTGTTAAGTGAATCGCTGCAGTTGATAAATTAGTAACCTGGTTGTTAAGTGAATCTGGCTTTCCCATTGACTATGCTTGTCAGAAAGTCACAAAATGTGATCACATGATTTTGGGATACAGCAACAGTCATAGAAATGAACCAGTTGTCAAGCATGACATGATCACAGGGATGCTGGAAAGGCTGTAACTATGAAAAATGGTCATAAGTCACAGCCACAGTTTAAATCTTATTATGAGAGGTGATTCATAAGTCACTTTTTTTCAGTGCAGTTGTAACTTTGAATGCTCACTAAACAAACTGTTGTAAGTCAAGGACTTGCCTGTATTAACACAGAAGAAAGATCAATTTGCATTTTATTGTTGGGAGTGTGATTCCCACGTCCTTGTTTTGTCTCTTCAGAAAACTACTGCTTTTTCAAAACAACGGTTCTTTGGCTTAATTTAGTCAGACTTTCTCTAGCAATTTAGGGAGACTCCACTTCATTCAGAGGTTGCTGAACAGAGGGTCAGCCTCCGAGACTCTTGACTTGCCTTGCTCCTGGCTGGTCCTCTGATTCTGTACATTATTAGTCTCACTCATGGAGATGGATTGACTGTCTGGCACGAGGCTGGTGGCTGTGAAGGTCAGACTTTGGAGCCTGCTCAGTTACAACAGCAATCTTTTAGTTAGTGAGATGAGGAAAATGGATGATCAATGGGGCTTGTGCTCCCTCCACTTTAATTAAATGATTTGGGCTTCTCTTTCCCATTTCTGACAATACCTCTGGGAAAGTACAGCAAAACGAACTGCTGAGGAATAAGATGTATATGGGCTGAATGTGCAAAGAGTGTGTGGAAAATGCCAGTTGATTTCTGTACAGTTAAAACAATTTAAATGGGTGGTTATTCAGTCATGGTAATAAAATATTGTCAGAGGCATGTATTCTAGTGCAGAATGCTTTGAAATTTCATCTCCTTCGTTCAGCAAATGCATCAATTTGCTAGAAAAGTTGATAAATGCTATTTAAGGCAGAATTAGGGTTCGCTGTCTACATATTAGAAAAAGAAAGAGAAATTTTATCTTTTTTAATTTGCTGAAAGATGGTATTTGTATGGATTTTTTTTTGATTATATGGATTAATAAGATCTCTGTAAAACCATTATTTTATAGAAGTTTCAAATACGCAGATTACAGATCTGAATGCTTATTTGGGTGTAAGACTCAGTCAAATTTAAAATAGTACTATGACTTATAGGCACAGCAACAGCCACATTTTAAATCTTATCTAGAGGTGATTCAGAGTCTCCTTACTTGTTTAGGTAGTCCTCAACTTACAGCCACAATTGAGCCCAAAATTTCTGTTGTTAAGTGAGACATTTTTAAAGTGAATCTTGCCCCATTTTACGACTTTTCTTGCAGTTGCTAAGTTAGTAACACAGTTGTAAAGTGAATCTGGCTACCCCATTGACTTTACCTGTCAGAAGGTCACGAAAGGTGATCACATCACCCCAGGACACTGCAACCGTCATAAATGTGAGCCAGTTGCTAAGGGGTTGAATTTTGATCACATGGCCATGGAGATGCTGCAATGGTCATGTAAAAAACAGTCACAAGTCACTTTTGAACTGTTGTAAGTCGAGGACTACTTGTATTGATTGTCACTGCCACAAGGCAAATTGTTGCAGGATGTCATTTCCACACTGTATGTCATTCTAGAATGTTCTCTGAGCTTTCAGGTTATAGTGAGAAAGCCTCGTGATAGCAGCTGAGCTCTTGGCTTTCTGATTTCTGGATCCAGTGTATGTATAATGTGTAATATCTTTAAATTTTAAAACAGTGTGCACTTCTTCTTTTTTTTGCAAAGCAGCTTTAATTAAAAGAAATGACAATAAAGGTGCTTTTCCAAAAGGCAACTGGACTTTTTCGTTTTGCTTTTTCCTTGAAAACGTTTTTGCTTCTCATCCAAGAAACTTCTTCAGTTCAGTGTTTTCAAGGAAAGAAAAAAAAGTCCAGTTGTCTTTTGGAAAAGCACCGTTGGGACAACCGTGGTCTAGGTGATTGAGAATCTCTATAGACAATAAAAAAACATCCTTAAAAATATAAGAATTGTAATGTAGATTCTGTGGTAGCTAAACGGGGAGAGTTTAAAGAAAACAGTGATGGTGGTTTAAAGGCTTTGATACTGAAAAAAATTGGTCTTTAACTACCATTGTGTGAATATACTACAACTCTTGTGTCTGTTTGTTTGTAACTTTCAGTTGGGCAAAATTGGAAGGTGTAGGGCAACAATAATTGAACTGAAATAACATAAATTAACCATAAATGACCGAATGCCGGGACCCATGACTCTTTTGGGAATTACATTTGGAAAGGTTGTGCCATTTCAGCACCACAAACATCTTCTGACTATGCTTCCCAGAAACCTGTAGGTTGCATGGCAAGGGGGCAAATGGGAAGGCTATATCTCCAGCCTTTTTCCGGACTGTTCATGAACCCTGCATCTGATTGGCTGATGGCAAGGCGCAAGTAACAATTGGCCTCTTTGGATCAGAGACTGAAACTTGAACTCTCTTTTTTATATATATATATATATATATGTGTGTGTGTATCTGTGTGTGTATGTATATATATATATATATCTGTGTGTATATGTATATATATGTGTATAAATGTGTATATATGTATATACATATATATACATACATGTATATATACATATATGTGTATGTATGTATACATATGTGTATGTATGTACACACACACACACATACACATATATATATACACATACCTTTATATATAAAAAGTACCTTTATATATATATAAAGAAGTAGAAATGTGAATCAGTTGACACTGTGAGCACATTTGGGAAAATGCTTGTGATTTAAAGATCTCAGACTACATTATCCTTTCAAACAATTACTCTAAAAATAATTCGAATTTGTGTTAATACGTATAGACTCTGTGAGAGATAACCCAATGACTTTTTTTCCTTCTTTTCCAGATATTGTTTTGTTTTTGCTTTGGGATACCTCACTGTGTGCCAAATTTCTAGAGTTTATATATTTGACTATGGACAATATTCTGCTGATTTTTCTGGGTAAGAATAACTATTTTCAGTACTCACATCAATTATTTTTGTAGCTAGATATAGTTAAGTCTGAATTAAGTATAATTTACTTGAGACTTCATACATGTCTGAAAATGTCAGAATTTTAAAAAATCATAATGTATGCATTTTAGAGCTCTTTACCTGTTTGTTTATTGCAACAGAAAAGTATGAGATAATATAACTCAGAGATGTGACTTAACACGGGAAAATGTGTATACATATATATGGTAAATTACAATTTTCTATCTAGCTCCTTCATAACTGTACAGATCAGAATAGAACTATATCTGAAATAGGATGCTTGTGAAAGATTATTCTGTGGGCTAAAAGTCCATCCAGCTGATCTAGCTGATGCTGGATGGACAGAAGAAATTTAGATCAAACAATGTTCAGGCAGTTCTTGACTTACGACCACAGTTGGAAATAGAATTTTGGTGGTAAGTGGTCCTAAGTTGAATTACCACATGATCAATCAATTTTACAGCTGTTTGTATGATGGTCGTTAAGCATTTCATCATGATCATTAAATGAATTGCATAAGTCGGAATCCAGCTTATCCAATGGGTGTTTTTTGCCAGAAAATGGCAAAAAATTCACATAACTCTTATCTCATATGAGTGCAGAATGCTGCAACCGGTCATAAATGTGAGTTGGTTGCCAAGCACCCAAAATGCAGTGATGTAACTATGGGGATAGTGTGGCAATCATGACTCTGAGGATGGGTGGTAAGTAACTTTTTTCAAGTCAGTCATAACTTCAAATATTTGTTAAGCAATCGGACATAAGTCCAGGACTACCTGTACCTTATTGCATCTGACAAAACATAGAGAAGTTAAAAACATATATATGTCTCTGGAAATGTCCAGTGCAATCATGACCATTGAGAGATTTCCTTTCTGTAGTTCCTTTTCCCTTCCTTCCCCATCTCTCCTTTTTTTAAAATTTTGTTTTGTATTTGAGTTCACAAATTAATCTTTTTTTGCACTGGGGAAGTATATGAAAGCTGATAAATCTTGACTGTTTTCCTACGATTCTCTTGGAACAAGATACCAAAGTTACTTTTAGAAGAAATAATTGATATTGCAAGACTGTGTCTTTATTTCTCTACTTTTGAGTTATGTAATTGGGAAACAGCATTCTCTAGGGTACTGGTGAATTGCTGTTATACTGCTTTTTCTGTTGCTACCATTACGTATGTGTCTAAAAGAAAATTTTCTGTGTGATGTAAAAATGGCAAAGTATTCCTTGCAGACTGGGGGTTCAATTTTTCGAGGTTGATTATGTTCTAATATTTATGGATCAAATGTATGTGCAATTGAAATAAAGTTAGATTTTAGTGGTCCATTCTTTACAGGGGCCAGTGCTATTTTTTTCTATTACCTCTCTGTCTGCTTAATGATATTGTATTATTCTGGTTTGATTAGCAAATTTGGTGAAAATCCTTAGATTTTCATGTGTCAAAGGGAGGCAGCAATAGTGGGGAATGGTGCATATGCATGTAGCTGACTGCTTACATAATGAGAATAAGCATGTCTGAAAGTCAAGCTTGTGCATGCTTCTCTTTCTCCTCTCCTTTTTGTGCCTGAAGGAAAGTACTTAAAATGTCCTGTTTTTAATTTGTGATTAATTTTGTCCTCAAATCGGGATATTCCCATTTGAAACTTCATTTGACATTTTGTGGACTTAATCAAATAATGCTTTGTGACAAAGGAAGGATGGAAGATTCTTCCTTTATGGAGAGAGGAATAATTGAGCTGACATGTGTTCATTTTCTGAACGGGCTCTGTGACTTCTCAAGCAAACCAGCTATAAACCTTTTGAAAATATATCATTTCCTGTCAGTGTAAATGCCATTGGTTTCTTTGTTTCTCTCTGCCTGAGCCTACCAATGAAAAATTCTTTTCAGTGGCAAAATATATATTAAAAAAAAAACCCTCATGAATATTCTCTCTCATTCAGCCTTATCTTGCCATAGAGAAGTACTATTTTATAAAAGAAATCTAAATTTCCTGTCCTTTCTCCATCTTTGTTACAGCCCAATGATGATAATTACTCAGAAAATTACAAGTTTGGCGTATGAAATTCATGATGGTAAGAATTGGGGGTGAGAAAAGATTTCCTTCTTTAAATTTTTAACACAAATTGGGGAGGAGAATTTTTTCTTTAAATTTATGGGTAGAACAATGTGTTCTGGCCAGCTGTTCTTTTAACTTGCAGTCTTAAAAAATCCTTTTATTTTGTATCCGTATACCGGATATTCAATCAGTTGAATACATGATATATTCCTTCTTATAAAGCCAGTGGAATTTTATTGACAGAACCAGTATTTGTGATGATTTCATTGAACCAGTATTTCTTTTTCTTTTTTAGTTGTTGCTTTCTTGTATAATTATTTTTAAATGGGCAAATTGTATTGCTGTATTATTTATTTAATCAATAACATCAGCTTTTCCCCCCTGATTTAATACAAGGAAGTTTACATCTTAAAATCTCCATAGAATACAAAAGTAGTGTAGAGGTGAAAATTAAACTAAGCCACAAGTTGGAAAAAAAAAGTAGTAAAAATTGTATAGAATTATGAAAATACCGACAAGTCTAAATCAATAATGATAATTAGGTGTTTAGAGAATTAAACATCTAAAAGAATGCTTTTAGATCAGAAAAGTCAGTTGGTTTTATTTGTAAATAAACAGAGATAATGGCTGCATTAGAATATAGCATTAATCATGGTTCAGCGTTAAGTGAATAGGCTGCTGTAAGCCTCATGCTTGCATCCTCCCTCCCTGAAATATTAGAGGCACTAGTGGGCATTCTTCCAAGTTGCATTAACATTAATTTAGCAAATTTCTTAATAGTAGGTGCATACTTTTTTTAGCTGATGCAGAAGTATTAAGAATTTGGGAATCTTTTGAACAGCAGGAAGTTGCTGTGCTCTCATGAAATCTGAATCATTTCATTCAAATAATTTTTCAGTTCTCCACAGCCTTATAATAGTGGTCTCTCGCCACTTAAAGCTTAAAGAATCTGGACAATCATTAAATAGTAGCAGAGAATTAGGATTTTCATAACTCTTTGCTCCCAGTTGGTAGTCATCTGATTATATGGAGCCATGTACATTGGCTCCATTCACTATCTCAGTTTACATTTCCCGTTGTATGCTTTCTTTCCCCTCCTGTTCCATTGTGTCTGATTCTTGGAAACTGCCTGGACAAGTCCCTGTAGTTTTCTTGGCAAGGTTTTTTGAAGTGGCTTGCCATTGTCTCTTTCCTAGGGCAGAGAAAAGGTGACTGGCCCAAGATCACCCAGCTGACTTTGCTTAAGGTGGGACTAAAACTCACCCTCTGTTTCTAACTTGAGGCCTTAAACACTACACCAAACTGGCTGTCAAGCTATATTATAACATGCTTAAAATTACATATGATTAGTTGAGGTGGGACAGAAACATACACTGGGAGTTTGACATTGATTTATTTCAGTTAATTACTTAAGATTAAATCATAGTTTTCTGATCCAAAGGTTACAAGAAATAGCATTTTTGCATGATATGCTAAACCATAATTTGATTTGGCCTAGCTTGCCATCTGAAAACAGATCGTGGAAGAGATCGTGGTTAAGCCTGCGTCTTAGCTATGATCTGTAGCCATGGCATGTTTTGATTAGCTTGCTTGAACTGAAAATAAAAACAAGGAGTAATGGCAATCTTTTATTTAAATAGCCTTTAGACCTTGAAGAAAATAGCCCCATGATTCAGTGGCTTCTGCCTATGCACAGAACAGCCTTTTCCCCCTAAAGTGAACCAAAATTCTGAACCATCTCAATCATCTGGATGCAATAATCTGATTAGGAAATCTGGACTGATAACTCTGTTCCAATCTGTGCCCATCCTAGCTTAATCAGAAAGAGGATTAGAATGCTGGCAAAGTGTGTCCTCTCAAATCTCTGCTAGCATCAGTTGCTCTGATTGTTTGGCCTCAGATTGCAATTAGTTCTCTTCATGACTATCCTGCAAAAGAGAGAGAGAGGGGGGGGGAGGGGAGGAGGGAGAGAGGGAGAGGGATGGAGA
>JANHFL010001612.1:46612-63222 GCA_032468155.1 Oxyrhabdium leporinum | reverse complement strand
GGAAGGAAGGAAGGAAGGAAGGAAGGAAGGAAGGAAGGAAGGAAGGAAGGAAGGAAGGAAGGAAGATTTCTGATGCTCCTTGTCAGCTTCTCACAAGGAAACTCAATGGGGAAGCTGGCAGGAAGTCAATAGCTGCTTCCACTTCCACTGCTTTTTTGCCCATCCGTGGTCATTCGGTTTCCCTGTTTAGGTAAGCAAATATTTCTTGAAAGATGACACATTGGGGCATGGAATGTCTAGTTAACTTTAAATATTTCCAATAATTTTTTATGTTATGGAAAATCGCTTCTTAAAAGTGATTTTATAACCTGAATGATAACTCAGTCTGTTTTCTTAATATTTTTTTACATTTGGTAGGATTGATTGTCTTGCATGCTGCTTGGCACTTTCAAGGATTTTTTAAAAAATGTTATTTCTGGCAGAACTTGGTATTGCAAAAAATGCACTCCTTGCCTTTCTACATGATGCTTTATCTTCTTTTTTTTTTTTCCCCAGAGTATGCTATGAGCGAGCCTCTTTCAGTCCAACAATACAAACCTTTATCTTATCGGCCATTTGGCATGGGGTATATCCTGGATATTATTTAACTTTTTTAACAGGGGTACTAATGACACTTGCAGCACGAACAGTAAGTATCCCTTATATATCAGTTGTAGTGTAGTTGTGCTCTTTTTTTGAATTAGATGCTTGAATTCAAAACTTACTTAGTGTTTATTTTTAAAATTTTAGATTGGTTGTTTATAAAACCAATAAGAAGCCTCGCTTTATAATCAAAAAGACTTTTTAAAATCATTAAATTGCTTTATGGCATTACAGGTAGTCCGGGGCCTATGACCACAATTGAGCCCAAAATTTCTGTTGTTAAGTGAGATATTTGTGAATCACAATCACAATTGGTAACTTAGTAATACAGTTGTTAAATGAATCTGGCTTCCCTATTACTTTGCTTGTCAAAAGGTTGCAAAAGATCATAACATCGTCTTGAGACACAGCAAAGGTCATAAGTATGAGTCAATTGCCAAGCATATGAATTTTGGTCACATGATCATGGGGACGGTACAAAGGTCATAAGTGTGAAAAACAGTTCACAAGTCACTTTTTTCAGTGCCATTATAACTTTGAATGGTCCTGAAATGAACTGTTGTAAGTTGAGGACTACCTGTATTTGATTATTTACAGATTCAATTTATATGGCTGTCACAGATGTAACTCTAGGCAGTTAACATCAAGTTAAACAAAGATATCAAACAAACTAACAACACTTTGTGCCTAAAGCTCTTCACACACCTATCTGATTAATTCCTTAATAATGAGTTCATGCCTCAGGGCAAAAAACAAACAAACGACTTTAATATCTTACACATAGACCAGTAAGATTGGGACTATCTGGATTTTGAAGGCTATGCTATTCCACAGGGCAGGCATAATGACAGAGAAGAGACTTTGCAAATATGATGGTAATAATAAATAAATAATTTCCCAACCAAATTTCTTACACTTTCAACCAAGTTTCAACTTTTCATAGGTGTTTATTGGTCTCCCTCTTTTATTTTGTTTCTGCATTATTTTATTAAAAAAAATCCATGTACAAATGGTAACACATATTTTAAGCGTACTTGTTTAAGAAATTATTTTTCTTAAGTATTAGTTCTCAAACCCCATTTTTAAAAGGCATTGTAATTTTTTTGAGCTGAAAATGCAGCACAGATTTCAGAGAAGTATAAAATCGCAAGATTAGTTATGTTTTAATCCTCATATTGTACAGGAAGGATCTATCAGCTCAGTTTGTATTGAAATTTACAAAAGGTGTGTCTCTCAAGTAACCAATTGAGGTAATGTTGTCTATTTTTTAATTTAGCTGCCTTCTAAGATACAGCTTTTCTAAGATCTATATAGATCTGTTCTATAAAAATGTTTACTTACTAATTAAATGTATCTCTCTTTAAATTTAGATTAGAAAGAACATTAGAAATTATTTTCTTGATTCTCCAGCCATTAAATTATGTTATGATATCATGACATGGATCACAACTCAAATAGCAATAAGTTACACAGTTGTGCCATTTGTACTTCTCTCTATAAAACCCTCCTACGTATTTTACAGGTAAGCCGATCCTTTATCCTTTTTAAAAATGCCACTTTAAATGGAAAGGAAGTTATTTACATGTGCTGACAGTTGAGAAAGCAATACTGTAATCCATTTTTCAATTTCACATGGCTAGAATGTTATGCGATGTTTGGTGCCTGATTGTGATTTAGGAAATTAACACAGAATCACAGATTTCCTTTAAATAAAATAAATGCACAAAGAAAATGTTTTGTTCATCATGGTAGCGGAAGTGTGGAAAAACAGAAAAAACACTAGAGGAATAAGTACTTTCAAAAAGTGTATAAGGCGTTTCCAATCAGCAAATTCAGTCCTCTCAATCACATATTTTCCCACTGTTCCACGTGTATATTTTAACCACACGATGGTGTTTCTGGCATTAGAAAATGGCCAGGCTTTCTCAGTATGGGAAAATTGACAGGGGAGAAGGATAATAAGCTATTTATTTTCTACAATCTGAGATAGCCAAATAATCTCATATATTTACACACACACACAAATGGGCTGCATTGTACTGCTGGTTTTCTGACAAGGAGGTAAATATAGAAGTGTTGAAACATTATCATATAATGATCAAAACTCTTTCTTTCTGTCTCTTTGCTTAGTTCCTGGTATTTCTCCCTCCATATTGCCTGCATTTTAGTGCTGATGTTTCCAATGGAAAGAACTCAAAAAGGAAATAAAGAGCAAGAAAGCATCCAGCCTTCATGGTCCAAACAGCAAGAAGAAGGAAAAGAAAAAAGAATTACAGGACATAATAGTTATTCTGTGGCAAATAGCTTCAATCAAAGAAGAGACATCACATCCAGAAATACAGCAAAACAATGATTACAGATGCTATAGATGCTATATTTTATATTTTCAAGACCATTTATAGCACCTTTTAAAAGGGGTTTGTATTTGTCTGAAAAGATGGTTAGTAAGAAAAGAATGCTATATCTCTAGGGAATATACTAGTAAGATGAAAGCAAAGCTAATTAACCACTCCCGTGCCATGTTCCTATGGATTACGCCTTATATGGAAATATTACAATTATTTCAGTGGGCACTCAGGACCAACAGTGTATATCATCGGCGTGCCCCTTATGCTGAATGTACATTGTAAATCCCTAGGCACTATAGGGGAGGGAAACCGTTGTGTCAGTCTGGAATGCCAGAAGGAAAAAATCTTGCATTGCCTTAAACCCTCTACCTACTGAAAAGTAATGTTTCTAAATAGTATTTTCATGTTTAGTATAATATATTTAAAGTATAATTCAAAAGTAAGCTTTGGATTCTGAGGGACAAAATGAGAAATGGAAGCAGAAAAACCCCACTGCCTGAAATCAAAAGAAGAAGGAACTGCAATAAGCACCTCACTATCTGGAGGGTTTTCTTAGCTTATCAGGTTTGTACAGGTGAGAATGGAAAGCATTGCTAGTGCTAAATCATAGTTGGTTTCTCTGATTAAAAACAGTGGTTAAAGGAAAGCCCTCTGAAAACTTTTTTTAAAATATGAAAAGTCATCCTTTCTAGAGCCAAATGTTTTAAATTTAATTTTGCTCTTAAGGATGAGTAAGCTTTGCAGCAACCTTCACAAAATGTACACGGAATTCCTAGTAAAGCTGCAACTTTCCAATAACAATTCTCCTTCTAATCCTATAGAAATCATTTCATAGTGGGGCACATAGGGGGATCAGATATAGAATTAGTGTGAAAAGGTGCTTAAGATGGCCACTTCATCTTATGGTTATAATTCAGTTTATATTAAACAAAGAGCGACATTGTTAAATTGGTACTGTCTAGTTGAACACCATAAACTCTGTAACACCAGAATACCTGTGGTTTAGAAAAAAATTAAAACGGGATGTAACATATGGGGATCATAGTGTAATATTTGAGAAATCTTTCCCAACCAATTCTTCTGTTTTATAATTTTACCTTGAAAATATATCAAGGGAATTGATAAATTATTAATTACTTTCTGATGAAAATTTATAATTGGTAAAGAAATGATGTGCTAAAGGGCTATAACTTTCATTTGCTTGCTTATGTATCTCTTAGAATTTTTTACTGAATGGAAAAGATGTTATCTTTAAAATACACAGAAAGGGACCCATGGTAAGAAATGAAAAATGGCATTTGGTTATTATTAAAATAAGCTGACTTTTCATTCCTGTTTTGTTTTGAAACCTAAATGTTGTATACCACATGTCCAAATATTTAACGAACCCAGAAAGAGAAATAGCTCCTGGCTATTGTCAGGAACCTAGGAAAGAAATGATACAAGTTATCGTAAATTTGATCTTCCAGTCTGTCTTTCAATGACAAATAAGAATAGGCAATATTTCTTGTTTGGGGTGTTCATTCTGTTTGAATCTTCCTTCTAGAGAGAACTACAGACAGATGTGTTTTGTGGGAGGAAACAAATGATGCGAGTTAGTAATTTCCCTAGTGAATGGAGTGCTCATTTGGAGAGCAGGTAATTGAACATTAAAAAGGGCTTTCATGTTGGTGAAAACAAACATTATCATTAGGAGAAATAGGCTTACTGAATCTCCTGATGTAAACACAAACACTCTTTTAGTTTATTGCAGAACATGATGGAGCAACATGCAAATAGGTTTATCATGGTTTTATTTGTGCCAAATTACTTTTCCCTCCCCTCCCCCCCGAATTCAGATATATAATGGAAGCTGCACCTGAATATACGAAGTCGTCTTTATGCAGAAATTTACACCATATGAGCATCAGGGAGAAACTATGTTGGGTACATGCAATGAAGCTGGATAATATAGCCTGCAGTGATACCTTGGCATAACTACTTTAATGACTGAACATGGCTGATCAGTTTTTCAGTTAACATTACATTAAAGATATTTATGGCTATTCACGGTAAAGAGAAAGATAAAAATATATTTTGGTGTGTTCTCTGCAATGGTATATCTGTTATCTGTACAAAAAATGTCAACATCAGTAGAGGTAGCTCCTATTACTGAAGACTAGTTTTCCCTATCTACAGCCTTGCTCAATGCTGTTTCAAGAAAAGCTACTTCTTAGATACCAAATGAATAGCATCTTTCTCTTTCCGTTCCTCCATCCCTCCTTCCTTCTCTGTCAGACACAGATTCAGTTTCAGAATTTACAAGTGGTGTATGAAAAAGCTATTTATGTTAGTCATGGAAATCAGTGGAAACCACTGAAAACTTGAAAAACCTGCTTTGTCCACTTTTTACCACCTCCTATATGTCTAATCATGTTTAATCTTTTGGGAATGAATAACAAGTTCCACGGGGACAGTGAAGATGAAGGATCAAGAGTTCTTTTCATTTTCTGGCTGATCTTTTAATAAACGAAAGCAAGGCCAAGCCTGCCGTTGCAAAGCAGCCATCTGGCCTCAAGCCCTGAAGGAAACATGAAATCCATTCTGTAGTTCGCAGTTTCCCCTGCCTATCAATCGACTATAATGTTAGTATCTGGATTCATGACAGGTATGAGCTTCGTACTTGTATAATTGTTACATTAATAGAATTTGCAACATATGCGCTCCACTCTTTGACATTCTCTTATCAGAGCACAATCTAAATATTTTGCCAAATTCTTTCCCCTGGCACAAACAATTGAACTCGCTTATTAACTTAATTATTTATAACATTGCGCATAATTACATGAAAGCAGGTAACTGAATATAATCCGATTTACTTCAGAATGAATAGACTGTTTTATTTCTTCCTCTGTGATAGAAGATGAAGGTAGTTAAATCTTTTTTTACGGTCATAGACCAGCAAAACATAGTTATACCGAATTTCCTGGAAATATATTTAGAATATATCCAGTCAGTACCAAGGATCTTAATCCAACTAAAGTTGTAACAAACAAAATTATGGGATGAAATGACACTTAACTTATTTTTGTAGGCTCGAAACCAGGGAGTAGAGAACAAAAAACATGGGTTGTTTTTTTTTAGTTTTTAAGCTAACTCCAAATAGAGAGTTCTTTGTAAATAAAGCGAACTTGACATGCCTTACAATAAGTGCTCTCAGCTCCTGAAGAAACTGAGAAAAATAAGATTTTGTAAGTTTTGACACCTTTTAGAAATCTGATACTTGCAAGTTCTTTGAAAGGTACTGGTTATTTTCCCAAAAGATATTTATCTTTCATTATTTATTATTTGAGAACTTAAGTACAGGTAGTCCTCGACATATAACAGTTCGTTTAGTGACTGATCAAAGTTACAAGGGCACTGAAAAAAGTGTCTTATGACTGTTTTTCACACTTATGAGGGTTGCAGCATCCCCGTGGTCACATGATCAAAATTCAGATGCTTGGTTCATATTTATGACGGTTGCAGTGTTCTGGAGTCATGTGATCACCTTTGGCAGCTTTCTGACAAGCCAAGTCAATGGGGAAAGCAGATTCACTTAACTGGGTTACTAAGTTACCATCTGCAATGATTCACTTAACAATTGTGGCAAGAAAAGTTGTAAAATGGAGCAAAACTCAATGTCTCACATAGCAACATAAATTTTGGGCTCAATTGTGGTTGTAAGTCAAGGGCTACATGTATCTGAGTTTTTATTGTTGGCTACAAGGGAAATTCTGTTTTTTCCAGATTCACATTTTGGAAACTATTATTAGAGCTATGCAAAGCAGTAGCACTACAGAACATATTAGTTAAGACGAAACACCTTTTGCTGGGGCATAAGAGGAGCTGTGTCCTTTACAAAGTTCACACAGCTGCTTTGAAAGCTGTGCCCAGTTGTTTCCAGGGGGTGGGGGGGGAGAGACAGAGAAGAAACAGAGATGGACAGAGACAAAGCACATCCACCGGGACCCCCAAGGAAGCTCTGTGGCTGCTTTAGTAGCCTTTGAAGTCGTGCTTTGAAGTCAGTAGTTTAAACGCTCAACCTTAACTATAGCATAAAGTGTTTTACATAAACTGGGGGCCAGCCTATGAAAACCCTATCTTAGTTCCTTGAGGTTCTACCACCAAATTCTGTGGCATAATGGCTGATACTCAGCAGTGCAGTTTTTGAAAATACAGAGCAGAAACAAAAGGACTCTGGGATGCAAACGTCTTCAAACCTCCAAACCCAAAATCACATTACAAAATTTTTTTGCAATTAAAAATTAACAACATGACTTTGTAAGCGGATATTGAATGTAAATAACATTTTCGCCTTGAAAAGGTCTTCCAGTTAGAGGACTCCAGTGCAGAAAAGTATCTAACCCTTGACTTTAGAAAAAGATCACTGTGGACCCAGTGTTGTTCTGGGCATACATTAGAACAGCCTGCTGTGTGAAAGGAAAAATTAAAGGAGAATTTTGGAAGGCAAAATATTTTATTTTAGCCAAAGTTCAATTATGAAATATGCTTGTATCCTCCCATAGTAATTCCTACGTGTTCCTGAAAACCTCTGCTAGGAAACCAATCTAAAAGGCCTGGGATGTAAAGTAGCAAGCAAGGGAAGTCCTGGGTGTGCAAATTTTCATAAACCTGGATATTTGTAATAATTGTAATAATTATTTTTCTATAGTATGTAATTTCCATTCTGGGCCAACTTGAAAATACTGGAAACTTGTATTGCCCTTTGTCTTTAATAGGTTTCAATCGTATTGCCACACCAGTTTTGTTTTCTTTTTTAAAAATATTTTTTTTCTTTGGCATTGATTCAAGTTGAATCCCTGGGATCATTGTCTAGCTCACTGTAGCGATGTGATGGGCAGCTCCACTCATGTTGGCTTTTCTGTTTCCACTGCACATACTTGTAAAATCTGTCCCTCTATGGCAGAAGTCTCAAACATTGTTTAGAACAGTGCATATCACACCTGCATCTGAACTCATCAGGTTTTGTAAGAGAACCATTTTAGTACATTTGTTTTTCTTTTTAGTTTTGTCCTACTATATGTAATTCCGTGTCCTTTTGCTTTTCATGATTATTGATTCTGTCCAGTTTTCTGCTACTGATGATCTTAACAATGGCAAAAAAGATACAGTAGCATATAAAAATACTATTGAAACCAAACCTGAGATATATTTGCTAGCTCTGCAAAAATATTCTACAGGTACTGAATGGAAATCAGCAACATCATGGACATAACACAGTCACCAAAGTTAATATAAATAATAATCAGTGGAAAAATATGAATGTGAAATTCAGTTCACATTTGGATACACGTTAAAAGGGACTTTTCTTAGTTGAAAGTGGAAACAGTTATGTATTTTTCCCCTCCAGTATCTGCTTTTTAAGAGGAAAATATGCTTCAGAAGTGGATAGTTGCAATATTTCCTCGAATTGCCTTCCCCAATTCAAAATATAAAGACCTTATCCATGGATTTCATCTTTATTATTCCAATCTCTATTTTTAAAAAATTGTTATTTTTCAACAGATCCATACAATTAAGTCTTGGTGTATGGTAATTTAAGATACCACTGTGTTAGTTTACACTGTGATGTGATATTTTAATAATTGCTTATTTCTAGTTTTGTCTTGGAGATGCTACAATTATGTAGCATACTGCTATGTTTTAAAGGTGTTTTTAACTTACCTATAAATGTTTTTCTAATTTGCAAATTTCAAATCTGATTAAACAATAGCAAAGAAAAGGACTTGTTTTCTCTATATCATATTGTTAATTGTTACATTAATTTAAATATAACGCCTTACAAATAAGCTGCAATGTCTAACTGATAAGTCACTAAAAATAGCAAGAAATCTCTTAATTTCTATATTGCAGAAATACAGGTAACCTTTGCAGCAGAGACTTATGACCATTTTTTACACAACCTTTGCAGCGTCCCCATGGTCACGTAATCAAAATTCAGATGCTTGGCAACTGGTTCCTATTTATGACTTGCTACGTCCTGGGGTCATGTGATCACTTTTTGTCACCTTCTGACAAGCAAAGTCAATGGGAGAGCCAGATTCACTTAAAACCGGGCTAACTTATCAACTGCAGTGATTCACTTAACAACTGAGGCAAGTAAGGTTGTAAAATGGGATTTAACAAATGTGTCACTTAACAACAAAGTTTGGGCTCAATTGGGTCATAGGTTGAGGACTACCTGTATATAGTGAATGGTGCCCCCAAAATAAATATTTTGAGATGTGATTTCCATAAAAATAGTTGTGAAATACAAATTGATAATTGACATTTGGGATTTAATAAATAATACATTAGTCTGGTTCCAACTGAGACACCAAATTTATAGTTCAAAGTATTATATCCTGATCTGTGGATGAAAAAGAATATATTGTGAAAAAGGTTAGCATTTAAGCCTGATGGTGTTTCCATACAAATTATCCTTTCAAATGTAATGTCTCTTTCCAGAATAATATAAATGGGAAGGGGTGGTAATCTTATGCTTGATAATAGCAAATAACAAAGCTGCAGAACAGATATTCAAGATGTTTTGGTGAAATCTTAAAAAAAAGTAGGTTTGAAAACTGAAAACTTGGCTCAAGCACTTTTAATGCGTGGTGATTTGTTTCTATGAGGTTTGAAAACTGAAAACTTGGCTCAAGCACTTTTAATGCGTGGTGATTTGTTTCTATGAGGTCATCATTGGGCATGCTCTTGATGATTGAACCTACAAGCCTGTTTCCTCAGCCTTGATTTTCATGATGTGTAGATCCCATTTTAATGCTGTTGGCACATGCTCTTTCCTCAAAATAAGCAGTAGAGGTAAGAGCCCCAGCTGCAATTTCTGAAGGGGGACCCCAGATAACAGGGTTTTCTTGCTCCTTGGGATGTTCTTCTACATTAAAATTCGGGAATCTATGATGACCCAGTATTCCTATTCTTAACTATGACATCATGGGTTGATTTTAGACTGGTTGCAACTCTCTGTTTAGCTTGCAATTAGTTGCACAACTAAATTGCAAGATGGAGAAAAATTTGGGGCATCTTGCTAATGTTTCGTCTGGATTATTCAATTGCTGAAGTGAACACATCGTTGTGCCTTATTACCTGTTCACTGGGCTTCTCAAAAACACTTGAGGGCAGGACAAGAAGATGGAAACCTATCAAGGAGAGATCCAATTTAGGAATAAGGAGAAATTTCCTGAAAGAACAATTAACCAGTGGAATGGCTTTCCTCCAGAACTTGTGGGTGCTCCATCACTGGGGATTTTAAAGAAGAGATTGGACAACCATTTGCCTGGAATGGTACAGGGTTTCCTGTTTGACCAAGCAGTTTGAAGTAGAAGGCCTCCACAATCCCTTCAAACTCTTATTTTGTTATTAACCTTTTTCTTGTGGCAAACAGTGAGGCGAGGAGGAGGATCAGAGAAAGCAATGGTTGAATGCAGATTTCTGCAATCCCCATTGGTCAGCAAGCAGGATCGTGGGTGGTACTGAGCATTATGAGATGGCAAGCGTTTCCCCCTCCCTCTGGCCTATGGAAATACTCATGTCCTTTGTTGAGGAAAGGGAGAGGCAAGGAAAAAAGGGAGGCAGAAAGATGACATGTGCATCAGATGTTGACCCAAAACTCTGTGGCTCGTCTAGGGATGGACTATAATCTTCTAAAATACACACTCCTAACAGTTCTATTCTCAATCTTGATTCTCCCCAAAGCAGTGAAAAAGTAGGGAATTTCACATGACTGATTACAATGCAGGTCAGTCTTTGACTTACAACAGTTCGTTTAGTGACCATACGAAGTTAAGAACAGCACTGAAAAAAGAGACATGACCATTTTTCAGACGACTTTTGCAGCATCCCCGTGGTCATGTGGTCAAAATTCAGCCGCTTGGTAACTGACTCATTTATGACGGTTGCAACATCCCAGGGTCACGTGATTACCTGTTGCAATCTTCTGACAAAGTCAATGGGAAGGCCAGGTTCACTTAACAACTTTGGCCAGAAAAGTTGTAAAATGGGTCAAAACTCGACAAATGTTACACTTAGCAGCAAATTTTGGGCGCAATTGTAGCTGTTAGTTAAGGACTATCTGTATATTATATGTCTTAGCTTAATCTTAAACTTGTAAGGTGGAGAAGATTTCGTGAAGTTAAAAATTGAGAGCTTGAAAATAAGATTTTGCATCTGTACTCTAAAAATAGGATTTTCTTTCCCTTGGGACAGCAATGAATGTCTCATAATTCTGCCATGCCTCTCTCTGCCTGATGGGACGATAAAAGATATTTTACATGCTAAGCATGGCTCTCCTTCACCATTCCTACAACTGGTGTGCATACTGGCCATAAGATTCAGTTCGGGGATCATTTTGTTACTATGAAAAGAGCTCACTTCAATTCAGATTTTTTTTTAAAAAAAGCCTGCTTTGGTTGAGAGCTCAGTTTGTGATTAGAGTTATACTATTGCATAGTACAGGAAAAACAAACAGATGTAACATTTCTTTTCCCAATAAAATGAGACTCAACTTTTAGAATAAGACAGTTTTGAAGGGATCACAAGCTTCATATTTTAGAGATACAAGTTTGGAACTAGCATCCTTTAAGCTGTGATTGTTTAATGAAAAATGCCCATAATGTTCTTTTGGGGCAGAATTTAATGATTCTGGAGGCATATTTGCAGATTCTGTGGAAATATTAGAATTTAGAGACAATTGAAAAGTTTTGGTTTGCAAAAGAAGTTCTTAAAAATAAAAAGTTGTAAACACAGATTAATTGGTCCTGGCAAGCAAATTGGTTAAGGTGAAAAAGAAGTTAACCAACCTCCTTAATCTTCAGTGGAGAATCCCATAATCATCCAAAGCATTACTGGGAAGGGGATTGGCTTGCTATAGTACCCTTTCCTCTTACCGTACTCTTGCTTAGTCTAATAAGGCATGGAGAGACATGGATCTAAGAGTTTAGTTGACTGGGCATAACTACATTTGCTGGAGACTTCACCTTTGAGTTGAGAAGATTTTCTTAGAATATGCTAATGTTTTACAGACAGTAATTTGGAAATTTCAATTTCAGCAGTCCTTAAAAACATTGTGTATGACAATTGGGAATTAAATCATATTACAGCAAGGATACTGGAGTTCTTTCAAGGATTTTATACATTATGCAGAGTCTAGATTCAGATTACTTGGTGATTCTAGGTTAAGGACTGAAATGAACACCTTAAGCTTCTCTACTTACTTAACCTTGTACACAATCCTCCTCCAAACAAAACAGCATTTTTTGTCCACTCAGGAGATGCCTCTGGGGCCATAAACGGGGTCCAAATAGTCACATGCAAGCTACACTTTTCCTTGCATTACTGCATACTTTCCTTGTTTATTTACATATATCCTTATTCTCTAGATAAAGGTCTCATGCAATGCAATGCAATGTAATTTAAAGTTCTTGTTAGTTGTGTTGCATGTACATATTCTGTATGATTAAAAGGCAGATACTTTAGTCACTTTCAAAATTGTCTCTAATTTTTGTTCTGCTGCCCTTTGGTTTTAAAGGTGCCCCATCTCTATTGATACCTCCTGAACTGTGGCTATATTCATCTATTTTAAAACCTCAACAAACATGTCTCAAAAATCCTTAATACTTTATTGTGTTTGCTTGCCTGAAACTTTGGCTATGCAGGTAGCTTGAATTCTTATTTAGCTATGGCAAATGATTGCTGTTTGGCGAATAGTTTATGTCAATCGGCATCAATTCCTCTAAAACACATGTTTGTGGACATTTTGCAAAACCCTTGAGAAGGAGATTGATATCAGCTAGTCAAACTTTCTGCCATCTTCACTAATACCAGTATAAGAAAAGCGAGGGAGCTAATTAACTGGTCTTAAGTATTGTCATATTACTGTAAAATAGCTAATAAAATTAGTGTGGGAGGAGTTTGGCTTATGTAATTTAGCATCACTGATTTGATTTAGAAGTCAGATTCATTCAGATGTGTATAAAATTCTGATGCCATTTAAGAACAAAAATCTACTTTCTGTAGAGGAAGAACTGGAGAAGCTTGTGCTATATTCATATGACAGGCTTGTTTAGAGTTTATTGAACCATGGTTTAAATAATGCTGAGTCAAAACACCTAACAGCAGGGCTGTCAAACTTGCATTTTGCCGTCATGTGATGTATCACAACTTTTTTCCCTTCGCTAAAATGGGGGTGGGCTTGGCTAGTGTGTGACACATCTAGCCCCTGCCTAACGGTATTGTTTGCTAGTAGTAGTCTGTTGTATGATTTATTTATATCCCACCTTTATTATTTTTACAAGGCAATGAATGTTACACCACAGCTTCCTTCTCCTACTTTCCAACAGCCCTGTGAGGTGTGTTGGCCCAAAGTTACTCAACTGTCTTTCATGGCAAATACACAGGACTTCAAAGTCTCTCTTCTTTTGTAGCCTTATGTCTTAGACCAAACTGGCTCTTTTTTTAATAGGATTTGAATCTAGCCTCAAAAGATTTTTTTTCTCTTCTAGAGTTTAAATTACATGTTTGTATATTTGATTCTATATAAAAATGAAGTAATTCTAAGTCATGGTTTTACAGTTAGCATTTCAGATGACTCACAGGGACTATTAGTAAGTGACATATACTCTTAGTCCTGCAGTCAGCTTCAGATGGTAGCAGTTAATCTTACCCCTTTTTAAACTTGTTTATAAAGTCAAGTCTCCTTCAAGGTGAGCTCACCTCCTGGGAACTTAACAAACACACCCATGTAAGCTTCTTGGCAACAGCATGGGAAATATAGAAATAATTCAGCCTGCCTATTTGGGGGACCTGTTTCAACTTCACAGACTAGGCTACAGCCTTGTGATTTCTTGATAATCATCCATCCAACTACTAACCAAGTTTGACTTTGCTTAGCTTTTTGAAATCAGCTAAGTAAAATTTTATGGATAACAGCGTTCTGGCTTAAAAATGCTTTGTTCCATCTCCATCTGGATGTGTAGTCCTTCACACAACAGAAATATTTCAGGAAGTTATCAGATAATATATGTGTAGGACATGCTTAATCATATCTGATAAAAACCATGTTAAGTATTTAGTCAGTTGCCTGGGTTAAATGAGCCTGCAAACAGAGTGCCATTTCAGATTTCCTAAGTGGTAATGGCTATTGTTGGCTCTCAATTTTTGTGGTCCTTTATTATAATGTATATACAATATAAAATCTTGCAATTTTTTTTTCATTCTTTACGTGCCCACAGGATACGGAACAAACAGGAAAAAAAGGAAGATTTAGTAGCAGCAATCTCCTTTATAATCGTTCGATTCTTCCACATCAAGCTACAAACTAGCTTGCCCCAGTGCGTTTTATAACCCAATTGCTGTAGTGTTCTGTGTACATTGATGTGGAATGATCTGGCCCATCATCATCTTTGTACATTGTACAAAACCAGAAACCCAGAAGCCTGGGCTAAGTCCATCAACTGCAGGAAACAGTACCAGTATTCAATAAATGCAGCCTCACTGGTTGCTCTCAGGTTAGGCTCAAATACAGTGGAGTTCAATGAATTAAATACCTTGTACCTCAGCCTGTTGTGGGAACTCAGCCACGTTTGGAGAACCATGACGTTAAATCATACTATACTTCCTTTGGGCAAAGCATGCTAATGTGTTAACCTGCATTTAGTGCTTAAAGTTACAAACTCAGCTCCTCTATCTAAAGGCCAGATAGAAGCTTTTCAAAATAATTCTTTCCTGGATGGACCCAATTTGGTCTGGTGGTTAAGGCTAGAAATTGGGAGACACTGAATTCTAGTCCCAGCCTAGGTACATCGGTAGATAGGTGATCTTGGGCTAGTAAATTCCTCTCAGCCCTAGGAAGCAGGTAAGGACAGACCACTTCTGAAAAACTTTCAGAAAAAGCTGCAGGGACTAATCCAGGCAGTCAACTGGAGTCAAAAACTGATTCAAAGGCATACACATACACTCTTTCCTGGATCTGGTTGTCTTCAAAAGTTGAACCTCATATGAGTTCTGATACTATTGGGCAAAACTATGATTGTTTTGACTCAAGAAATAAATTCTTATGATATGCCTGTCGATTTTATTGATGCTCATGTTGAGGCAAGTGACATACTGTAGAACGGGCATCAAATTTGATCCTGTCGCGGGCTGGATTGCGATGTATCGCAATCTTTTTTTGCCTTTGCGAGGCCGGGGTGGGCATGGCCTGCACTAGGGGGTATCCAGCCAGTTTGACAGGCCTGCTGTAGACCATGATTGTCCAACCTTTTGGCTTGCCTGGGCTACGTCGAGCGGGCTGTGTATAAAATATATACTATACAGCAGTTAATGCGGGCCATGAGTTGGATACACCCGACTACGGTGTATTGGACAATTACCAGAATATTGATCTCAGCAACTGGACTATCTCAGTAGTTATTCCAGAAGAGGATGACAAAACGGATAGGAATGTCATCTGGAGCCAATGATATTCGATAACGCAAGGCCACTGTGTGGAAAAGCAGCTTGGAAACTTTATCTAAAGTTGCATTAAGGACAGCACCTATCTTGAACCACCAACCAGGACAGCTGAAGGCAAGTTAGCAAGGTAATTAATCCTCTCCCTCTTCAAAGTTTGAACTCGGCGTCCATATTCTTCTGAAAATTGACACATAAAAGATGAATTAGATGCTACTACCGGGACTTCAGGCCCTTATAGAGTATTATATGATTCTTGGGGAAAAGAAACGTCTCGTACACTAGCCGAGTTCTCAGTTCACATTCGTGTAATCATTCACAAACTACTGACCACATTTTCTTCCAGCAACTTATGAAAACCCAATAATGGGTTAATAGTTCAGGGTGAATTTGAAAAAAAGTTTCCCGTTTCATGGAAAAGCATGTTAGGCAAAGCATGTTAGTCCAGCCTTACTGGACTACCAAATTCCATGTATCTTGCTGTTGAATCTTTTAACAGCATGTATTTAAGCCCAAGCCTTCCACACATTGTTGAACATCTTCCTGTTTATTTTGAGAAACCTGTCTATAAAGCGTTCAGGTTATGATTGTCCCAAAGGTGCTTTTTTTTTCCCAAAAGGCAACTGGACTTTTCTTGGTGTTTTCTTGCAGAACGTTTCGCTTCTCATCCAAGAAAGCGCCAAGAAAAGTCCAGTTGCCTTTTGAGGGGGGGGGGGGCAAAGCACCTTTTAAGCACCTCTTGGAAACGGATTTCATCGCTGGCGTTTCCACCTTTGTTTCGGCTCCAGGGTTAGCAATGCCCTCCGTGTTTATGTATCCCTGCACACCTACAAATAACACCCGCAAGGGGAAACGCCTCACGGCGCTGAGAGGGACTTTAGGCAACAATAAACATCTCCGTCTCCTTCCAGTCAGCCTGTCGTCGTCTCCTCCCCCCTCCCCCACCCCGCTGCTGCGAGGCTTCTCTCAACAGCTTACGATGCCGCCGTTGGGCCGGTCAATGAACGGCAGGAGCTCAGTAGCCAATTAGGTCGCGCGGAGCCGTTCGAACCCGCCCCCTTTTTTTTCCTTAGCGTTCGGCTCTCGCCGGGGTCGCGAGCGCGGCATATAATAGAGAAAAGTAGTGGGGGGGGGGGCGGCAGAGGAGGGGGGAGGCGGTCAGGCTCGGCGCCTGCTCCAGAACCTTGGCCT
>JANHFL010001612.1:20481-40671 GCA_032468155.1 Oxyrhabdium leporinum | reverse complement strand
AGTCACCCCTACAGGGTGACTTTAGCCCCTTGGGGGGTCCTCCGACAGAGACTCCACGTGGGGATATGGAGCCCCGTTCCCCTACGTCGATCCCGCCGTGACATCAGCCTGGAAGCCTCTTAAGAGTTTTATTAGCATTCATTATTAATGCTAGGAGATCTAACCACTCATTCCTGTGTACATTCTGTGAGATAGTCTTACTGCAAGTTATCTCGATAATAACAGGCCCAGAATTCACTTGCTTCCTGACAGTATGCAAATCAGGAGAATTTCTATGTTGACTTTTTATTAAAAAATGTGACAACAGAGTGCACTTATGTTAAAACAACATTGTAAAGTGTGGAATGCATTTAGTTGAGAAGGAATGATAAGTTATGAAAGGTAACATGAAGGGAATATTGCTGTTCTACATGTGTCTTTTTCCCTGTTTTTTACAAAGTCTATTAGCATATCTTTATGCAATGGAAATTTTGCCTCCTAGCTTCAAGATGAATAATATTAAGGTATACTGAATTGGAATATAGGAGAGAATTCTAGTTTCTGTTTTATCTGTAACTAAACGACTACTTTCCTTATTTAAATGATTACATGTTAATAATACATAGACACAATCTTTCATCAGCAAAGTTTGATTACTAATGATCACTTGTTTAATCTAATTGCAAGCTGTAAAATAAACAGGATAAATACAATATGTTACCTCAACAATTTTGTATGCCAGTGGGAAAGTTGAAGTATAAAGGCTTCATGATGAAAATTCTGTAAAGGCTTAAATTAATTCCACTGAGCAGTGAGGTTTACTTGCATTAGGTGGTAATTATATTTACATATACCACTTTGCATGAAATACAGCTTTAGCAGCTGAACTTTCTGTACTTGTATGTCTTTATTAATTCTTTCTATATTCACCTTTCTAAAGGAAAGGTGAAAATGTGATCTCTTAGCCCTATCAATCCATTGCTGGAAGTAAAAAGTTGGAAACCCAGCCTACATTTCTGCTAGAGAGACTAGAGGCAAACTCTTAAAAGCATGAGGGGATTGCACTTCGGTTGTGGTATGCATAAGTTTGTTATTTCAAATAGTAACAGATGACCTTGTTGTATTGTCATATTTTGAGGAAGGCCTTAGTTGAACTACTTTTTTGAAATACATATTTCTTCCTTCTAAGTGGTCTCTTCTAGTGTATGTTTTTTGAGCTATGACAATCCAAAATACTGCAGTGCTACATGGTTAAAGAAAATATTTATATATTTGGCATCAGTTTCTTTATTACTATCAGATGTAAAATAAAGCTGTGGTATAATAAAGTAAGACATTTTATAGAGAATTTGCTATTGCTCTATCAAGCTAAATTACCAAATAAAAGTTTGAAATGTGCAGAACATTTTGTTCGTAATTCACTTATTTTAATTATTTTATTATTATGACACTAAAAAGCTGAATACCTCGAACATTATCTGTATATAGATACAACTGAAATGGTTTTTTCTAGTGATAGGCATGAAGTCATTTTGTCGTCTGCCTCTTTCAGTATGCTACTGACACATTAAAATGGTTCATTTTGTTTATGCAGATAACTGGGATTGTGGAACCTGATCGCTAAGGATGGCTAATCTGATGTCTCAGAGTTTGGTGACTTACGTGGAAGAAGAAAATGTTCCTGCTTTGAAAGCATTTCTTGAGAAGTGCAAAGATGTGGATGAGAGGGACGAGGTATGATAAACTGTGAAGTGAACACTTTGAAAACTATCCATAAGTCTTCAGAGCCTAAGGGAGTATGGCATATCTCTGATATTCATTCGGTTCGCCATTTCAGAGCGATTAATTTGTGATCTTTAAATGTGGGACATTGACACGGTCAGATTACTTTTTTGCTAGTCAGCAGCTTATCCCCTTTACCAGTCTCTGCAGAGGCAGAGAATTTTTGATGCCTTATGAAAGATAATTCTGCCACAAGACTAGCCTGGGATCTCCAAGCAGCCCTTCTATGTTAGGTAATCCTGGTCAGTTGCTTGGTTTACTGAGGAGTCAGTAGATGAACAATGAACTGGGACTTAGAGTGCTAGTGACTCACAGTTGCTCTTATTTGGATTTCATTTGGGAAGATTCACGTAAGACAGTTGGGATAACTTCCTGCGGTGAAATCAGGTTTATGTTTCAGCTTAATGCAGGATTCTTGATGCTATGAACACTGGTAGCCTTTGATTTACAACCACAATTCTGAGCAGAACATCTGTTAAGCAAGGCAGTCATTAAATGAGTCACACCCAACTTTACAACCTTTTCGCTGTGGTTAATGAATCTCCACAGTCAATAAGGGAGTCGTGCATTTGTTAAGTGAATTTGACTATCCCCACTGTCTTTGCTAATGTCTTTGCTGATGGACAAGAGCTATTTTAGGATTATACCAATGACACTGCCTTGGTGCCTGTTTGCTTCCAGATCCAATTTAGAGTGTTAGGTATGACCTATAAAGCCCTACGTGGTCTGGGTCAAACTTTTGATTACCTGATCCATGTACAGTAATGTCTGCCGTGTGCAATTGGCCAAGAAAGGGGCAATCTACACGTCTGTCTCCCAAAACATGAAGGGGATGGGATGGAAGTGAGGAAGAAGCCACACTTGTGTTATGGAACAAGTGTGGCTGGTTCCCTCACCTCTACGCTTTAGAAAGAGACCACAATGTTTCATTACTTCCTTGGGTTTGAATGCTTCTGTTGGCTTTCTTCTAGTTTTAGTTACTTTAATTCATGTTTTAATTTTAATTTAATAAATTATTTTTGTTTGCGTGTACACTATTGTAAGCTCTTGAGTCTCTTGATTTCATGGGTTAGAAATTATGTATTTGTGTTTTTAAGGCTTTAATATAAACGGATTGCAACTGTTTAATGTTCAAATTATGGAACATTTTAATTAGAATTTTTACAATCAATATAGTTGCTGCACCGTTCTATAAGATGAAATAGAATTTCAAAACCGAATCCTAAGATTCACAAATATGACCTTTTTAAAAGATACCATATTGCCTAAACTTGTTTCTGTTAATGTTTTATTGAATCTGGATAACAGTCCTCACTTAACTATTTATTTGACAAATGTTTGAAGTCACGATGGCACTGAAGAAAGTGATTTATGGCCAGTCTTCACACTTAATAACAGTTGTGACATCGCTGCAGTCATATAATCACAATTTAGATGCTTGACAACCATTGTGCAACATTGTTTGGTCATATGATCACCACTTGTGACCTTCCCAGCCGGCTTCCAACAAGCAAAGTTGTGACAATCCAGCAGGAGACTGTAAGTCACAATCACCTGATCTCTTGCTTAATAGCCAAAACCAGCCAATTGCTGGTCCCAATTAGGGTTATTAAATGAGAACTACCTGTTGTGATTTTTTTAGTACTGTTTTAGGAGACATGCTTCAGTGTCTAAGTAAACCTTGAATACTACATGGCTTTCTGCTATAAGAATTGTTAGATATCCTCTTAATTAGCTTTTTCCTTTATGTATGGGTTTTTTTATGATTGCAGAATGGTCAGACTCCTTTAATGCTAGCTGCAGAGCAAGGCAATTTGGAAATTGTCCAAGAACTGATAAAGAAAGGCGCCAATTGCAACTTGGAAGATTCAGTAAGTACTAAGAAGCTTACCCTGCTTCATACTTTATCTCTCCTCCAGCACATTTAATTTGCCATCAACCTGCATGTATTTTGAAATCTGATCTGTGAACACAAAATATACAACAGCTAAGACTGTGCCATTCCATCCTATTATTTGTTGTTACAGTAATAAAGTATGATATAATGTCTGCAAATTGTTCTTTGTTAAAGTTTAATAGTTTAAGGGAGTTAATTCAGCTAGAACAATCTTTTGATTGGTGGCTTCTGTCTGTCCTAATAGATTTGGTGAAGTGGGCAATGCTCTGGGTCCCCTCAGTGAAACAATGTAATCTCATGGGTCCTTGGAAGTGTGCTTTCTCTGTCACTGCACTAGCCTTAAGGAATAGCCTTGGAGATATGGATGATTGTAAACCTGTTACCCTTGAGAAAGGTAGTGAGGACTTGGCTTTTTCCTCAGGCACTGTGGCCAAGTTGTTAATGGAACTTGCAGGCAGATGAATGCACGTTTTACCTTTTAAAATAACTATTTTTATTGATTTTATCGTAATTTCTTTGATTGTTGTGAGTTGTCCAGAATTGCCAGTCAGGTGACATACAAATTTAATAATCTATTATTATTAAGGCCTCAACTTTACTTAAAAAAATAGAGTGTTGTGTTTTTATTTTGTTTACAGCTAGCTGAAAGTTTTTTCTAGTACATGAGCAGCTACATAAATTTGTTTAATGAATTAAATAAATATAAAAACCTGTCTTTAAGTACTTATAAAACTGTGACATTTTCCTTCTTTGATTACCTTATTTTAGGATAACTGGACAGCTCTTATCTCTGCATCTAAAGAGGGGCATATTGTTATTGTATCAGAACTCTTAGCATGCAACGTGAATATAGAACATCGAGACATGGTAGATTTTTTACTTTTATAATAAGATCAAATAGTTACTTCTCCAGTATCTTTATTGGTTAGATTTATGTCCTGCACTCATGCAAATCTGCACCAAGCCTCCTTCCGAGCCTTCCCCCAACTCATGCACTAGCCCTCTCAGTGCATGCCCTGGCCTCTCCAATTCCACTTGTATGCTTCTTACTGGGATTCCTGCTGCCTTCCGCTGTGTACCCTTAAAGTTACTATGACAGCTGGGACTTCTGGGATTGTCATTGCCAAGTGATGCACTCACAACATTGCACTTTCCAACTGCACTGTTAATGATGGAATCCCAGTCCCAATTGCTGTCATCACTTGAGAACTACCTTTACACTATTTAGCTCCTTTTAATTATGATGTTAGAACTGAATGTGGGTGTGTTATAAACAGTGTTGGGTGATTGTCTTTCTTGGAGTGTAATGCCAGAAGTTCATATAGATGTTTTACATAATAAAATGCATTTGATTGTGTGTGTGTGTGTGTGTATAATATTAATATATATATAAGAGATATAAAAAGTGGTTTTATAAAAAATTGAGAACATTTTAACCTCTTAGAACATACTATAAATGATCCTAAAAGTAGATACTTTTGATTCAAAGGAAATTTACAAGTGCACTGTCCAACAGTAACAGTTCAGAGAATAACCCCATCAGAAAGGTGATATCTACTATTTACTATTATAAGCTGCCCAAAATTCTGTTGTGAGGTGGGCAGGCTTTATATGAATTAAAATCTATACTTTTTGCATTTCACTTTCCTTTGCCTGATTGTTACATGTATTTCCTTTCTGTCTTGTTTAATATCAATGTGTGTAAAAAAAAAGTCACACAGTGTGTAGAAAAGTCAAGACTGAGGTTGATTGGGTGAAAGTGTTGTGCACGTTTGTATATCTATATGTGCAGCTGTATTTATGTAGCTATCGTAAGTGAGGGTAATGCTCTATGCTTCAGATGAAATGGATCCCAAATCTTATACACTAAGACATTTATTATTCTGTAGGGTCCTTAGGACTTTGTTTTTTGTTGCAACACATCACTTTTTGAGTTCCTTTGGAAATGAATATATATTGGTGTCTTGAACATAATTCAGCAATTATGTAGCTTAGTCCTTTGTTTAATTGTAGGAATGCTATGATTTTCTGTTTTATGGTTTTAGGGTGGGTGGACAGCCCTTATGTGGGCATGCTACAAAGGCTGTACTGAAGTAGCTGAACTGCTTCTTGAAAGAGGAGCAAACCCAAACATCACTGGTATAGTAAGTTCACTTTTTCCCTTTTTGCAGTCAAACATTAACATTATATCAATTTGCATTTGGAAATGGTTATCTTGAATAATATTATTCAGATAATTATAGAATGTGAGGTAGAAATTCTTCTGTTGACTGTTAGTTTAGCACTAGTCATTTTTAGTTTGTGTAAAATTAATGTTTCCCCATAAAAGACCATATGCAGTCCTTGTTTAATGACTACAATTGGGAATGGCAACTCGGTCATTGCAACCATGCTTATGATCTTGCTTCAGCTTTCCTTTGCTTTACAGGCCTGTGAAGGTTGAAAATGCAAGGATTGGTCATAAAGTTCCTTTTCCTCACTATTATAAATATGAACTATGGCCAAATGAGGTAGTTGTTAACAAGGACTACCTGTAAGGCTTTTAAAAATGTCTCATTGCACTTTAAAACAATAATTTTAATTTAACATTAGGCAACTAATTACCTGCAGAATTAATTCAAGATAATAGAAATTATTACCGATAAAAAGTGAATATTTATAGATGGTAACTAGTTTGGGTAATGAAATGTCTTCAAGAAAATAATGAAGCTCATAGAGCACTGAGAACCCCTCATAGTAGAAATTCTCAACTATATAAAAAGGCACACTCAGCCATGTTTTGCTGCTTTCAACAACATTAAAAAAATGTTAGTTAAGCAGAAAAGAACTTGATTCCATGCTCAAGAATTCTTGTTCCATGTAGATTGTTAACTGTATTTTGTAACTGTGCTTGAAAAACTTGTACTAATTTGGTTCTGTCAATAGACAGAATATTGCTTTTTAATTGCTATTATTGATGAAAATATATTTCTGTACTTTTTTCCTAATATCAGCTATCATGATTAAGTGAACTTTTGTTAAGAAGAAATCACTTTATTTTCCATTTTGTTTCTAATATACTGGATTGAGTCATACCTGACAACTGAGGGGAGCCAATAGCATTTTATTCTTACTGTTTTCATTATTTTTCTTATTAGCAATATAGTGTATATCCGGTAATTTGGGCAGCAGGTCGAGGCCATTCTCGTATAGTGCAACTTTTGCTGCAACATGGAGCTAAAGTCAACTGCTCTGACAAGGTAAACTTGAAAGCATTTGCTTAAGACTGGAACTCCCATCTATCTATCGATATATTTAGACAATATATAATATAGATATATACTACCATATTTCTCCAAAAAGAAGGCCGGGTCTTATTTTCTTTGAGCCCCCAAAAAACAGCTAGGCCTTCTTTTTGGAGGGTTCTAATTTTTAACTAACCTTGTGACGGTGGCACTGACAGCCCCGCCCAACAGGAGCCCGCTGCTGGGCCCTCTTCTTCTGCGGCCGCTTGCCACCACTCGCACGCATCGCCCCAGCCTCCATTTTGCCTTCAGATGCCTGCCAGAAGGCATCTGCAGCCGATAATAGAGCTCTGGATCGATCCGGAACTGTATTATTGGCTGCAGAGGGTTTTCCGGAAGGCTCTGGCAGCAAAACGGAGGCCGGGGTGTCGTGCGTCTCCATCCGGAGCCCATTTCACAGCTACAGAGGGCTTTCTGGAAGACTGATGCCGAAATGGAGGCCAGGGGTGATGCGTGCGAGCAGCGGCAAGTGGCTGCTGAAGAAACGGCCGCAGAAGAAGACAAGGCAGGTGTTGGGGTGTGCGAGGCCTGGTAAGTAGGCAGCTCCACCCCCACCCTCCATCCCCACTCCCTGCACCCCGGGCTGGGCGGGGTCTTAATTAGGGCTAATTTTGTGGGTGGGGATTCATTTGATCACATGCGCTCAAAAAAGGTGATAGGGCCTCTTTTCAAGGTGGGTTGTGTTTTCTGAGAAACACGGTATATCTATGCTGGAGGAGAGCCAGATTTGAAGTTCTTTTAGCTTCCTATAAATTTTTTGGTGGTAATCAGATTGGATGCTATATTTTTGCATCATGTAAAGATTTTAAACTTCCTCCTAAAATCCTGCTCGTAATAGCAATGTCTCATCTCTGCCCACTCACCAGTTTTGTTACACACACACACACACACGCACACGCACATTTGCCATCTATATTTGAAGCAGCTTTTAGCAGTCAAACTACAGCTTATCAAAATACGTATTTTTTTTCTACCAGTATGGTACTACACCATTGATCTGGGCAGCAAGAAAAGGACATCTGGACTGTGTAAAGTATTTGTTGCAGATGGGAGCAGATGTAGATCAGGAAGGAGCTGTGAGTATAACTTTTAGTTTAAAAAAATACTAGTTAAATATATATTTCTAATAAAAAGCAACATATTTATTAATTGTATTCAGTTTATAAGTTTCCTCGGTTATATAAGTGAATCTAGACATCATGCAACACACCAGCGAAGTAAATGCCAAGAACTGAGTAGTGGAGGTTTGATGTCCATGTCAAACACAGGCTTCTTGTTATTATTGTGTTGTCAAAGTAAAGCATTTGTAAAAAAAAAAGCAATAGAAAAATATCTAATATGTTTACATTTGGTATTGAAGAAATGAATACACTAGAAGAAAATATACTGATTCATTTTAGTAAGTGTATTGTATTCTCTCACAGAATTCTATGACTGCACTTATTGTAGCAGTAAAAGGTGGCTTTACAGATTCGGTGAAAGAAATCCTGAAAAGAAATCCAAATGTGAACTTAACAGATAAAGATGGAAATACAGCTTTGATGATTGCTTCAAAGGAGGGACACACAGAAATTGTGCAAGATCTCCTAGATGCAGGAACTTATGTGAATATTCCTGATCGAGTGAGTATGTGTTTGTGTGGCATAGAAATGTTGCCTTATTTGTGTGTGCCACAACACTTTGGGAAACTAATTTGGGAATATCTGAAGTAGATACTGACTCTGATGTGTGCTAATTTCAGAGTGGAGATACCGTGCTGATTGGGGCTGTCAGAGGTGGTCATGTTGAAATTGTGAGAGCATTGCTTCATAAATATGCTGATATAGACATTAGAGGTCAGGTAAGTAATTATCTGTTTAAGAATATGCTTCTGAATGTGCCATTTGGAGAATGTAGAAGCATCCCTTGTAGCAAGTAGACATATTATCAGATAATATTTATGTTCTGAAAAAAATATTCATACTAAATGCCAGTGTTTGACTCTTGCAAGTATATTTCTCAAACATTACTGCACATTGTTTCTACATTAGAATATAGAACAGGTAGTTTCATTTTTATCTATAATGTACAAATAGTACTCAACTTACAACCACTCATTTAGTGACTGAAGCTACAGTGGCACTGAAAAAAATGACTTGCAACTAGTGCTCACGCTAAGGCGGTCACAGCACCCTCACTATCATGTGATCAAAATGTGCCTGGCAATTGGCTCGTATTTATAATGGTTGTAGTGTCCCAGGGTTATATGTTTGCCTTTTGCTTCGTTCCCAGCTGGTTTCCGACAAGCAAAGTTCTGGTAAGCCAGATTTGCTTCATGATCACATGATTCATAGTTGCAATGATTTACCTAATAACTGTGGTAAAAAAAAAGTCATAAAATTGGCCACAACTGACTTAACTACCTTGCTTAGCAGCAGAAATCATGGTCAAAATTGTGGTCATAGGTTGAGGACTACCTGTAATTGTAGTCCTCGACTTACAACAGTTCATTTAGTGATTGTTCAAAGTTACAACGGCACTGCAAAAAGTGACATGAGCATTTTTCACACTTAGAACCATTGCAGCATCCACCAGGGTGACCTGATCAAAATTCAGACGCTTGGCGACTAACTCATATTTATGACGATTGCAGTATCCTGGGGTCATGTGATCACTTTTGTGACCTGACAGCAAAATCAATGGGAAAATCAGATTCACTCAACAACAGTGTTACTAACTTAACAACTGCAGTGATTCATTTAATAGCTGTGGCAAGAAAGCTGTGGTAAAAGGGTACAAAATTAACTTAACAAATGCCTTGCTTAGGAACAAAAATTTTGAGCTAAATTGTGGACGTAAGTCGAGGACAACCATGGTCTTACATCAGGTATGCAAGTTTGGGTTCAAAATACTTTGAGGAACTCTTATAAACTTATTTCTTGAATATAACAATAAGTATATGCATAGTAATGGTAATATCATTTTTAGGCAGACTACTTATGTATATATTTCCATCCTGAATAAAAACCCACTGAGTTATCCATATTTAAATAATGCACATATAAGGTATATCTGGCTTATGAAATTAATCCAACTGGCTTTTAAAATGTTAATCGTGTGTTATTCATTTATAGGATAATAAAACAGCTTTATATTGGGCTGTTGAAAAGGGAAATGCTACCATGGTAAGAGATATTTTGCAGTGTAATCCAGATACTGAAATATGTACAAAGGTAAGTATATAATTAATAGTTTCTAATCCTGAATGTTATTATTTTTTATTTTTAAAAACTATAGTCCTCTAGCTTTACTAATAAGCTATTTAATAATAAACTTGAAGTTTAATAATATCTGTTTACATAGCAATAACCTGTACTGGTTTTCTTTCCAGCTGGTTTGCATATTTTCAGTGATTAAAACATATAGTTCAATAGCTGTTAAAAGCTAGTAAAAATAATGTAGCTAAAATTATAATGCGTCTCAAACCATTCTGTTAAAAAAGGGTTTTGTCACGGGATATAATTTGGCTTTAAAAAATGTTAAATGTTCTTTATCTGTTCTTCAAGTGTCTGCTGTATCTTTTTCTTTTTACTTTTAGGATGGTGAAACACCTCTTATAAAGGCAACCAAAATGAGAAATATTGAAATAGTTGAGCTTCTTCTGGACAAAGGAGCAAAAGTTTCTGCTGTAGATAAGGTAAAGTAATTGTTGAGCAATGAGAAAAGCACAGTTAAAAGTAAAATATTGGCGGAGAGCTCACCTGCAATACTTTTGATGAAGGCAAAAATGCAACCTGCTTAAAAAAAATGACTTCCTAAACTTTTCTTATTTGGTAAGAATATAACAATATGAGAAAACAAATGATTTAAAGAATGTAAGTTAAATTACTTTTGTAAGGAATAAAGGAATGGGGGAAACATAACGTGAGCTATTTGACTGTATGAGATACACAAGTAAAAGTATAGAAAGAAATCCAGATTCAAGAGAAAATTATGATTGGCACATGCATGGACACTTGTCAGGAACACTTTAAACAAAATGTGGACTATAATAGCTGTAGAGAAGATACAGTTGCTGTAAGATACTCTTGACAGGTGTACATCATGTCCACTGCTCCAAATTACATTTTGTCCTTTATATTTCTGTGTAGTACTCATATGCTTCTGCATCTATTAACTTGCAACAACTCTTACAGAAAGGAGACACTCCACTTCATATTGCTATTCGTGGCAGGAGCCGTAGGCTTGCAGAATTGCTTTTACGAAATCCTAAAGACGGCAGGCTACTTTATAGGCCTAATAAAGCTGGTGAAACCCCTTACAACGTTGATTGCAGCCATCAGAAAAGTATTTTAACTCAAATCTTTGGTGCTAGTAAGTATTTAGGATTTTTAAAAATATAAATATTTCTGATACTTTGGAAAATAATTTCTGGAGTGCCAAGAAAACATTTAATGATTAAATATTCAAAAATGTCAGCCCAGCAGTAGCTATTTTTAAATATAATGGTAAATGCTGTTTTAGAAATATGTTTAGAATAGTCTAGCCTCTTCCTGCACTTGTGCATATGTTTCTTCCTATAGGTATGGGAGAATTTTAAACAGGTTTTAATTTAATCTGCTTTCTGATTTTGATTCATAGTTTGTAGATCCAAACAATAGTTTGTAAATCCAAAAGTCTACAAACTCTTCCAGGTTTCTTGGATGGAGGAAGCTAAAATCGTTCCTATCAAGCTAAACCAATTTGAAATATTGAAATCAATATTTTCTGCCATGTAAAAATGTGGCTACTAAGCGAGGATTCATCAGCAGTAGGTTGAATAGACAGAGATGGATTGCCTGATGACCTCTAAATATTTTAGAATATATGTCTCAAATTTCTTTGCTATTAGCCATGCTTGCTGGGGGATTGGTAGTGGTTTTTACACAATCAGTTTGCCATTTCCAGTGTAGAGTAATTGGGGATGAAAGTCAATAAGAATTACCTTTTAGATTGATCTGTTTTCTTATTCTTGGTATGGGAATGGACAGTAAACATGCAACTATTGCATTTGTCTTTATAGAATAGTTACTTAAGCTGGCTGGCTATGATCTGGTATTCGTAATTAAAGAACAGCGCAAAAAAGCAGGTGATTTTTACAAGTTTATTTGTGTTTGCAGGGCACTTGTCTCCTACTGAATCAGATGGGGATATGCTAGGCTATGATCTCTACAGCAGTGCATTAGCTGACATTCTCAGTGAACCAACAATGCAGCCACCTATTTGTGTTGGGCTGTATGCCCAGTGGGGAAGTGGCAAATCTTTCTTGCTCAAGAAACTTGAAGGTAAATATTTGATTTGAATACTTACTGAATTCTAGACAGCAGCTTGATTATTATTATTACTATTACTATTAAATTTATTTGCTAGCCATCTCACTGTTTGAGGTAAGTTGGTTTTTATTTAAAAATACATTTATTTAAAGAATGTATACAGCCATCCACTTCAGATGTTGCAACTGTGGATGGCAAACAATGAATTAAAAAAACAAAAACAAAATCATTTTCAAATAATTATTTGAAAGAATAAACAATTTCAATGGTAATCCAGAACATTAATAAGCAACTGGGAAATTACAATCGTATCTTTCTAGATTTTGTCCTGTTCATTTGATTCAAAGTAAACAACATGAAAATTGGAGAGCAATCATATCTAACATAAATACAGAACTGCTATGTGAAAAAAAACCTTTTTCTTCTAACTGTTCACAATCATTGGATAAATCTATTTTTTGTACTAAGAAAATTTTAAAAAACCCTTGCATTTTATGTGTGCACTTGTTCACATGCTTTACATTTTCCTCAGAGACAATTGCTTATGCCTTATAATGATTTTGCTTTTTTTTGTTTTTATTAGATGTGTTAAATAGAATTATGTGTGGCTATATTGTACATTTTTATAGCAGAATGTAATGTAATTGTATTTTTCCTTCCCTTTTATCTGATTTGTAAAACAGCTGTATATTGCACATTTGTATTACTTTATTCATCAGAGGTACATGATACTTTATCAACTCATAGATTTTCCAATTCAAGTGAAATGGTACATGTGTGGTTGGGAATCTTTGCTCTGCTGTGCCTTTGTTTTGATATTTTGTATAAAATGGTCTTTTTGCAGGTTTAGAGGGATTATTTTAGATACTTTCCTTTCGTTTAAATTATTGTCATTAGTAAATTTTGTCACCTTGTTGTCTCTGGTAATTTCTAGATAACTGATGAACTGTGAAATATGAAAGCATGAGTTCAAATACAAACATGTCTGCAGTTCCACTGTGAAAACCAACATTTATTTGTATCTTTTTTTCTTTAATTTTTTTTCATCCATAAAGTCTCTTTGGCCTAATGAAAATATTGAACAGTACAGCTTGCCTCCAGAAGTCTGGATATTCAATCATTGGAGGTTTTCAAGACATGATTGGACAGCCATTTGTCTGGGATGGTATGAAGAATCCTGTACAGGGTGGAAAGTTTGTCTAGTCAGGGAGTGTCAAACTCAATTTCATTGAGGGCCACATCAGGGTTGTGTTTGAAGTCAGGGGGCTGGGTGGACATGGTCAGGGTGGGCATGGCCAGCTCAACGTGACTCATGTTGGGGGCACCTATGGTGGCCCGGGTGGTGCTGGGGGGACCCACTTCTGCTAGTAGTTTGTTTTGCTAGCACTCTGCCAGTGAAACTGCAGCTCGGGAGGGCTGCGTGTGGCCCTCCCAAGCTCCGTTTTCACTGGCAGAGGCACCGTGGGCCAGTCCTTCGCCATTTTGAGGGCAGCCCCACGGGCCAGATCTAACTACCCCATGGGCCGCATCTGGCCCACGGGCGTTGAGTTTGACACTCCTAGTCTAGACCAAAGTCCCTTCCAACCCTATAATTCTATGGAAAAGTCATTTCATTTTCCAAAAGACTTCACCAATATTAAGTGAATCACTTTTATTTTTTCAGGAAAATAGTATCTATCTTGGAAAGTTCATATTGACTAAAATTATTTCTCTCTTTTTAGATGAAATGAAAACATTTGCAGGACAGCAGATTGAACCTTTGTTCCAATTTTCCTGGCTTATTGTATTCCTTTCACTTTCCTTGTGTGGCGGCCTTGGCTTATTGCTTGCTTTTACTGTAGATGAAAAACTTGGAATAGCAGCAGCACTAAGCTTATTGGCACTACTATATGTATTTTTCAGTAAGTTTTCTTTTAAGTGAAATTAATTTTTAAATCATTGCATGTTTAAAATTACGATGATACTTTATTTAATGCACAAATGAAGCAAAAGTTCAATCACGTTATTGAAAACTATAACATTGTCGCTAGTTGAAAGATCTATAATCTTTGAAAATCCTTTCTAGAAAAGAGTAAACTATATATATATTACCTCTCCACCCCCATCAAAACCGTCTCCAATTAAAAAGCATAAACTTCGATGAATTGGAATTCACTTCATCAGATGCATAGTGACTAGACTGATCTACTATTTAAATAGGGATAAAGCGGGAAGGGAGGAGAGGGGAAGGCAACTTGGTGCAGACATACAAGTTACAAGTAAGACTGTAGATGTCTTATTAATTAACTATATGTTAAAAACCCACTATATTTGTTGATTTGTGTGTATCATAAGAAAACATTTAATAAACCAAATTCCTTGTGTTTTATCCCCTAAAAAGTGCTGTGGGACTGAATGAAAATATATGGTTTTCTTGTATTGCAGTGTACTAAAGTGTACTACAGAACATCTTGTAATACTTTCTATAAATGATATTAACATATAACATATCTAACCCATCTTGTTTTAGCTGTAATATATTTTGGGAGCCGAAGAGAAGGAGAAAATTGGAATTGGGCATGGGTGCTTAGTACAAGATTGGCAAGACATATTGGCTACATGGAATTACTTCTTAAACTCATGTTTGTGAACCCCCCTGAGCTGCCAGAGCAAACTACTAAAGCCTTACCAGTCAGGTTAGAACCATTTATCATACTGTTTTGTTACAGATAATGGTTTTTAAAAGGCTTAATGTTGTAAGACCTTTATTATGGCCCAAATTTGCTAGAAATACGGAGCTGTAATCTTTAAAAGACTGTTACCTGATACTCTTTTAAAGGATTATATTGTATTAGCTATGAACTCTGATGCTTTACTTACAAATTCATAAATGGCTACATTATGTATGAAACTTGTTATTTTCCATGTTAGGTCTATTCATTCTGAAGTAACTTTTAATAAGTAATATTATTTAATAGTCCATCAACATTGGATTGATTTCTTGGGAGGCATTGTTTTACAATAGTACTGGTCATTTCAATAGTTTCATACTACATCATTCCCCTATTGTGTCCCTCAAGATTCTATTTTATTCCCATACATTTAATGCATACATATACTGAGGCAGCTTGTCTGGAGCTCAGTGCCACTGATAGGTTCTTTCTCACTTTTTCTCTTTAAATCTAAGAAAGTTGATTGAGTTCTAAATTTATTTCATTTATGTATTAAGGTTTGTATTCCTCTCAAGTCTGAAGAGACTGAGTGGTTTACCTTATTCTCTACAGTAAAAAGAGAAAAATACAATCAGCAATTCACAAAAAATAAAATCCCCAACATTTGCAGAATATTGTATGTCACACACAAGAAAAACTCATAAAAGAAGCCTCACCTTTCATTATGGGTCTGTTTCTAAGATTTTCTAGAATATGCACATTTTAATACTTTCCAAAATCAAGAGTATCTGATACCAATGATGGGCAGGATGGGCAAACAAACTATAGTCTAACCTAGATGAGATGGAACCTTTTGACAAGTCAGGAGACATATCAAAGAATAGGGATTCAACAAGAACTTAGCTTTGCAGTTTTGAGATACTCTTGAAATTATCTCTAAACCTAGATTTCAGCAGAGGCCAAGATTACATATACTAGCTTGCCATTGTGCTTTTTTATGGATATTTCAGATGTGGGCACAGTGATGGATAACTTATCTGTATATTGTGTTTATATTATGCTCTATAGGATTGTTTGTAAATCTTGTGATAGAAATTGCAGGTGGCCTGAATGCCCCTGTGTTTGCTTAATGATTGCCATAGAAAAGGTGAACCCTAACAACCATCACAATTTACACATGTAATTGTGGGATCAAATAGTCATAAGTTAAGGACTATATGTATTGTTGAGAGAAACTCTTTGTATCCTAGCATAATTTATGTGAACATGGGAGAAGGCACTGTTTCTGCACTCTAGAAAAACAATGGTGGCTGAGCAATCTACTTCTGTCATCTTTTCTCAGTAGATAATTATATTTTTATTTGGATAATCATTTGATGTTCAATGTAATTTGTTACTAAATTACAGTTAGAACTAGTAGGCAGTTATATTATTGGTAGAATTTTAGTTTTTAGTTTCTGAGTTTTATTATCACTAAAAAATCAATGAAACATAATAACATATAATACAATAATGGAACATGATGAAATATTAATCCACATTTTATTTGTGAGACAATATCAAAATTTAATACTTTATTTGAATTTTATTGGTAGGTGCCTTGAACGCTGTCCTTTGCAGGAAGGAGAAATACAAATGCATTAAGGTTATTAGCCCACAGTAAATTATGCAGAAAACTGTTTGGTATCACAGTGTCAATCTGGCTTGTAATAAAATTATCATTGTAGTCTAATGGTAACCAATGCAGAAATGTATTCTTAGGAAGACTTCTACCAAGTTATTTAAAAACTACCAATAACTACTAAATTTGCTCTATAATTTCCACTCTGTACAGAATAATATGCTTATCTGATTTAACCTCTGCAAAGATGGCATTTTGATTAAATATGTAATCAAACTTATTTCTATTTTTTTTAATATCTTGCATAGTTATCAAGAGTACTCTCAATAGTTGTATAAGTAGCAGGGGAACGAATGAATTTATCATTTCTTTAATAATAAAAATAATACATTAAAATAAAAACCATGACATTAGTAATAAAAGCACAATTTAAAAATGTCCTAATAAAAGGAAAAACTCAATTTGTACCAGCCAATAATAATCTCCAATTATTTGTCGTTTAAGGTTTCTCTTTACAGATTACAATAGATTGTCCAGTGTAGGTGGAGAAACTTCAATGGCTGAAATGATTGCCACCCTTTCAGATGCCTGTGAGAGAGAATTTGGGTTTTTAGCAACACGTCTTTTTCGAGTATTCAAAACTGAAGAAACTCAAGGTATGTGTGAAGTTATTGAATTGGAACTTTTTTGTTTTTTCATTGATAGCAGCATATACCCCCCACCCCCCTGCCCCAAAATACATTTTTGTTTATGCATTCAGACAACGTGAAGTGATGAAGTTATTGGATTAGGATTCGGAAGACCCAGGCTCAAGGCCAACCATGGTTATGGAAGCTTTCTTGGTGGCTTTGGTCCATTCAGTGCCACCGGATTCACAGGACTGCTGCTAAACTGTTTTGTGAATTGTCTTGAGCTCTTGTAAGAAAATGCAGAATATAAATCTTAAGAAAAAATAATATTGATACACAATGTTGTTTCAGGTTAAAATACAAAACTAGGGTGAGTAATGGTTATTCTGTTCATATTTGGCATATAGTTACATTAGAAACAAAACGATGTTAACACTTTGTGAAGCAATACACATATTTTGTTACTTTTTGTATTTTTATTTATCTATTTGTATCCTGCTTTACTATTTTTACAAGTAACTCAAGGTGTTGAACATATCCACCACAACTTTCTCCTTCTATTCTCTCTACAACAACCACCTTGTGAGATGGGTTGTCTGACAGAGAGAAATGGCTCAAGGTTACCCAGCTGGCTTTCATGGCTAAGTTTTTGAATCTATAGAGTTGTAACGCTGTCACCTATTTTCTGTATCTACTGACCTGTTTCCTGGAAAGCATAAAAGCCTGCACTAGAATAGCTCTTTTTGAAGGCTGTTATATAGGCATAGAGATCACTCATCACAAGCAGTTAACACATTTAATAAGTTATAATCTTTCTAGCCAATTAAATTTGCGATGTTTTTGATACTCAAAATTATATTGGTTTATGTGATTCTGAACATTGATTTGTATTGTTCATTTTTTGGTTTCATATCAAGTTTTATCATACTAAATCGATAAAATCTATAAAATTAAATGACTTGGAGCCAAGTGGGAAACAGAGTTACAAACTTTCCGTGACTTAAAGGGGACGAGACTTACATCCCCTAAGCAAAAGGAATACAGAATGCTTTGTGTAGATACTCTCTACACAGATAGGGACTCTAGAAAACTTTAAAGTAAGAATCACAGTTAGTTTACATCAGAGTATTTATGTATAGTTTTTCTTGGGCTTTTACAAGGGCTTCTAGTCATTTCCCTTCTTTTGGATCTCTTGCAGTTTCCATGCTGGTTTATATGCAGTGATATAGCCTAAAACAATTCATGTCCAGTTTAATAGTTGCCTATGAATACCTATGTAGACATAAGAGTTATCAAAATGTATTGCATTCATATATTAGAGGAAAAACTTCCAGGGTCAGGGTTGTTTTTAGTTGGACGTTGCATTAGAGTTGTGAATAGATAGACCTTATTTAATGTCCACTCATTCAGTGACCATTTGAACTTACAGAGCTGCTGAATGAGGGTTACTTATGACAACTCCTCCTAGTTGTAGTCATTGCAGCATCCCCACAGTCACATAATCACAATTTGGGCACTTGGCAGTCAGTTTGCAATTACGTTGCAGCATTTTGCAGTCACATAATCACCATTTGTGACCTTTGCTGTCCGTTCTGACAAACAGAGTCAGTGGGGAAGCCGGCAGGAGGTTGCAAACAGTGATCATGGCACGCTGCAGTCGCATAGAGTTTACCAAATGATGGGACTAGGACTGCCAAAAATTCTGTCCTACGCGAGTATAGTCATGTGACATTTTGTCTTACGATTTTCTCTTAGTGACTACCTGTATTCTCAGTCTTATTTCCTGTCTTCCTGGGAATGGAGGATAGTCTTACTATTAGGGTTGCATTCATTTAAACATGGTATTTATGTGTGAATCTGCTTAGATACAAATGGCAGCAGGAGAATTTCATTTACAATTACCCTAACTTTTAAAAGCTTCACTTATTAGGCAAGCATAAGTAGGCCTTCTCTTCTATCATATCCAACTTACAGAATACAGGAATAAAATTCAACCTCTGTTCTTTCTGTTTTCAAGAAAGGGTTTAAACCTTTCTGTTTAACCACAGTTTTTAATTTGATTAACAATAATAGTTTTGTGAGTTTTTAATTTTTTTATAGTTTGTTGTACCTAGGAAGCAAGAAGGCAGAATATAAATGATGTAAAATTTATGTATTTGAACTTATAAATCATGTGTTTACCAATTGCTGCTTTGTCTCCTAGGTAAAAAGAAATGGAAGAAAACTTGTTGTCTCCCATCTTTCGTTATCTTCCTCTTTATTCTGAGCTGCATTGTTGCTGGGATTACTCTTATAGCCTATTTCAAAGTGAATCCTGAAAACATGACAGTGAATGCTATTCTGATTTCATTTTTATGCGTTGTGGGTTTGAGCTTTATCTTGAACTGTCGCACGTGGTGGCAAGTGATGGACTCCATCTTAAATTCACAGAGAAAACGGCTTCACAGTGCTGCTTCAAAACTACACAAACTGAAGAGTGAGGGATTTATGAAAGTAAGTATTATATAACATAGAAGTTTTGAAATGTGTGAGTTTTGTTTAAGGACCTGCAGACAACACCATTTAGGTATGAAATGTTCCAGAGAATGGCAGAACATTTGGTTTCCCCCTAGATCATGCTATAAGGATGCTGTTATAAGGATACTAAGGTAGTTTTCCAGAAGTAAATTCCCCAAACTGGAAATGGTTTAAAGCATTCTGCATATATTTTTCTAAAGGAAATAGGCCTATTTCAGAGGCAGACTACTCTCGGTATATTTTGACCACTTCTGGTTTGGAGGATTCAGTTCTGGAAACACGGAGAAGCTTTCCTGGAATGGAAGGGGAATGGAATGTTCTAAGGCTCTCTGGAATGTTCCTGAATCAGTTTTGCACTTTCTGAGTTTAGTTTAACTTGTAATTGATCATGAGGACTCATAAGAATAAAGCAGTTTATCAATAAGATCAGGGATCCCAGCCCGACCACAGACCGGTACTGGTCCATGTTACTAACCTGTTAGGAACCAGGCTGCACAGCTGGTGAGTGAGTGAAACTGAAACTATACCCCCCACCCACC
>JANHFL010001612.1:0-20381 GCA_032468155.1 Oxyrhabdium leporinum | reverse complement strand
TTGTTTTCTATGAAACTGGTCTCTGATACCAAAAAAGTTGGGAACCGCTGAAGTAGATAACTAAACATTATGAGTAAAATGCCTCAAAATAATTTGCTACTTTAAACAATGGGGGAAAAAGGTATCTCTATGACATTTAAATTAGAAGTTTGCCTCTTTTAATGTGTTTGTAGGATTAATGTTATGATTATTTTTATTTTTGTAGGTTCTTAAATGTGAAGTGGAACTGATGGCAAAAATGGCAAAAACTATAGATAGCTTTACTCAGAATCAAACCAGGCTTGTAGTAATTATTGATGGATTGGATGCATGTGAACAAGACAAAGTTTTACAGATGCTTGATACAGTAAGCGTTTAATTGATTTGCCTTTCAAATACGACTATGAGGCAAGATATTGGAAATGTTTTAATAATTTGCTTTAATTCATACACTGTGTTTCCCCCAAAATAAGACCCCGTCTTATATTCTTTTGACCTTTGAAAGAAGCACCAGGCCTTATTTTCGGGGATGTCTTAATTTCCCCCTACTCTTTAGGGCAGCCCAGTGTCCCAGAGAAGCTGAAAATGGTGCTTCGGCTTTGGACTCTGCTGTCGCAAAAGGCATTGCTGGCACTCTCTGAGCATGCTCAAGGTTAGTGAGCAGGCGCATTTGGAGCCACAGCTGCAGCTTCTTCCTGCTTTAGCTTTGCCCTCAATCGGGAACGGGTTGGTTTGTGGCGAAATGGTGGGTGAATTCGCTTGTGAGATATTCCTAAAGCCTCAACAAGAGGGGTGGGTCGCTTGGGTAGTAGGCTGAGAAAGTGGGGTTAATACGTGAGGTGTGGGTATTTGTCGAGCTTGGCATTTCACCTTGTCTTTTGGGAACTTTTGGCTGCATGCAAGGAAAGCAGATGCAGCAGAGACCCTGGCTTGTTTCTCTCCCAAACTCTGCGAGATATGGGTTTTTGTGAAGCTTATTGTGCCATTGCATGCGACGAGCCTCGTGGCGTCCTGCCATGAGCAGCTGCATCAGTGTGACAAGCCTCGCGAAGATCCATTTCTGGTGGGGTTTGGGCAAACTTCGTGTATTAACACCATTTTTTTAGCCTACTACCCAAGTGATCCTCCCCTCCTGCTGAGGCTTTAGGAATATCTTGCAAGTGAATTCACCCAGCATTTCATCACAAATTACCTCGTTCCCGACTGAGGGCAAAGATAAGGAGAAAGAAGTGGCCACTCACATCTTGCCTCGAGTGGCCATGAGCATCTGCAGAAGTCAGGCAGATGTGTGACAGATGTCAGGGCGTGGGAGGTATGGCTGCAGCGGTCCTAAGGTAAGTGGGTGTGTGGGGCAGCTCCTACCCATTCCCACCCTAGCTTGATTTTTAAGCCTGTGCCGCACACTATCTTGTGCAGCCAGACAGTGGGAGGGGCTTAAGCAGGGCTTATTTTTTTTGGTAGGGCTTATTTTAGGAGCTGGCATGAAAATCGGGCTAGGGCTTATTTTCAGGGTAGGTCGTATTTTTGGGGAAACGGTAGCTAATTAAATTCTTCTTAAATCAGTGGAACAAATTATAGCTACTTGTTTCATTGCTTTCACTATTTGCAGCTCCATTCCATGCATGTTTTTGTTGTAAACATCTCAATAGATTCAGTGGACTTATTTCTAAGTAGACATTTATAAAATTAATTACAAAAACAAACAAGTTAATTTTAAAATGATAGTAAATTAATGTAGTGATCATGGATTAGTGGAGGTACTCCTGTTTGTCACTTCATTCCACAGTGCTTTGAGCCATTTCTTAAGTCATTTCAGGAACAATATGGAGACTGCATTTAGTTCAAGGAAAGCTCCATTGTCCAGGCAGTCCGTTGGATGTAAAACTATATTTCAGATATATTGCGTGCCAGATGTCTTAAGAAATATTTAAATGTTTACAGTGCTAGGCAAAAAGAATGGGTTGTGATACGTAGTACTTGTAATATATGTAATCAGAAGAAAACAGCAATGGGACATTTTCCATCCCGAAGTACTATATAATAATTATGCCCTGAACTAGTTGTGATCTCTCTCCCTCTCTCTGTTTAATTTATTTTCTTCCTTTTCACAGGTCCGAGTCCTTTTTTCTAAAGGTCCATTTATTGCCATTTTTGCTAGTGATCCCCATATCATTATCAAGGCAATTAACCAGAATCTGAACAGTGTACTAAGAGACTCAAATATAAACGGACATGATTACATGAGGAATATAGTTCATTTACCTGTATTTCTTAATAGCCGTGGACTCAGTGGAGCTAAAAAGATGATGGTAGCTGCAACAACGAATGGAGATGTTCCATATACAGATAGTTCAGGTATGGTAGCAAAATTATAAATAAGAAATAAGATTATTATTAGCTTGGGGCAGAGAGAGAAAGTGTTTGTGTGTGTATAGATTTATTTTCAAAGGTAGTTTTTAATTTTTCTGTATTTTTATATTGCTTTGAGCACCTTATGAATAAAAAGGCAGAATTAAGAACACTTCAATACAGTTTATGTGACTGTTTAGGGGTGCTAATAACCTCTAGTATTTTAGAATTGCATTTTAATCAGAAAATGTTTTTTAGGATTTCATGAAGATATTGATCGAAGAATCTCACAGAATAGCCTGGGAGATGTGACTAAGCTTGGAAGTAAAACAGCTCTTAATAGAAGGGTAAGAAATTGGCAGTCATGGGAAAAAATCATTGAATATGTGCTATCAAACAGTTGTCCAATAGATTTAAGTGGGATTTGTTGGATCTAATTTAGATGTGATGAAAACCCTCCAAGCTGAGTGTTTCTACAGATTTGGCATGCAAGCGAGGAAATGGTATCTCTTACAACTTTATTGACAACTTTTACTTCCTGCTGGGTAGAAAAAGAAAAGAAAGGCTTCTGTACTGATGCAGATTATTACTTGAAAGTGATTCTTGGGCTCTTAATCTGACTTGACGCAATATTATTTAATACATTTCTATGCTGCATCGTAGGTGAACTTCTGATAAGGCAAATTCCAATCAAAACATTCGGAATAAAGCAGAGTTTAATTATATAAAGCTCCAGTAATAAGTTTGATAACATTTGAGAAGTAATGAAAAGGTTCAAAGGGCTTCTGAGATTTGAAAAAAAAATATCCATATGCCTGGCACACTGTAAACGAAAATATTATAAGTACATCACTTTTTCTTTAAATTAGGATACCTACAGAAGAAGGCAAATGCAGCGTACCATTACACGTCAGATGTCTTTTGATCTGACCAAGCTACTGGTTACAGAAGACTGGTTTAGTGATATTAGCCCACAGACAATGAGGCGATTGCTTAATATTGTTTCTGTGACAGGTATGTTTATTTATCAGTGCCAAACATTTATAATCTTGACCTTCGTGTTGAAAGCAGTTTGCCAGTGTAGTATTGGGGAATAAGCATATAGTTTGTTTCTAATCTTTTGCACTCTGTAATGAAATTAAGCAATATTAAAAACTACTGAATTAGGAACTATTCATGTGACAATTTAAAATTAGAAATGTGTAAACAATACTATCTTTAAAACCTTCTAAAGTATGGTAGCATTATGGTGGCAGAATATACTTTTGTTTAAAGAGTACTGCATAATTGGTATAATTGTTCCTTAGTTAAGAATATCAGGCTTTTCTCTTATCAATTAAAGTCAGCTGCAAACAACACAGAGTAGTTGTGGATTTTTTATTTGTTGGGCAAACAGCCTCTCAATTATTGTGAAAATAACCTAAATAATAAATTCTCCTTTCTGCAAATGAAAGTTTATTTATGGAAACACTCTCCATTTAAAGAGAGAGCAAGATAGTTGTCACTTTCTTTTGGACTCCTTGCACATCTGCCCTTTCAGAAAGATACCTGGCTGCAGTAGAAAATTTTGGCTTTGTATGTGCTCAGAAAGGAATAGTTTCTCCCTTTTCCAGTGAAACTATTCCATTAGTGGAAGTATGGAAAAGGATCGGGTACAAAATGCAACATTTGGAGATTGCATTAAATTTTGGAAACAATATGCAGAAATATTTTTAAAATTTTTGGATTGTTAAACCAATCCATTGGATTTATAGTTCAAAGATATAGCTGGGATGACAAATCTCTGTTACGAAATTTCAATAGATTGTTAGTTGTTATGAGTAATGTAAATTCCTTACTGATATGTAATCAATCTCATATTTGTATTCAAATACTGTAGCTTTGGTATGTTAAAATACAGAGTTAATTCAGAAAAGCATATAATGACTTGGAAGCTGAGATGTGATTCTTCTTAGGAAATGTGAACCATACTGCTAAGCATATAATTCTTTCAATCTTATAGGGCGTTTATTGAGAGCTAATCAGATAACTTTCAACTGGGATAGGCTGGCAAGCTGGATCAACTTGACAGAGCAATGGCCATACAGAACATCCTGGCTTATATTATATTTGGAAGAAACAGAAGGTATTCCAGATCAACTAACTTTAAAAACAATCTATGAGAGGTAAGTGTTGTTTTAACAGTATAATCTGTTATTAAATGTTGGCTTCCTAACTATTTCTAATGACAAGTGTCTCTACTCACTAATCCAAATATGAAGACCCACTTTGGTGTAATGGTTAGGGTGCTGGCCTAGTAACAAGGAGACTGTGAGTTCTAGCTCTTCCTTAGGCACGGCTGCTGGCTGGGTGACTTTCGGCTAGTCACTCACTCTTAGCCAAACTTACCTTTCAGGGTTGTTATTGTGGGGAAAATAGAAGGAGGAAGTAGTATTAACAATGTTCCCTGCCTTGAGTTACTTACCCGTGTTTACCCAAAAATAAGACTGGGTATTATATTAACTTTTTCTCCAAAAGACGCATTAGGGATTTTTCCTAGATAGGTTTTATTTTCGGGAAAATACTGTGTTAAATACATCCATGTGGCTGATGATCTTAACTGGGACTTATTTTGGGCATAGGGCTTATATTATAAGCATCGTGAAAAATCATGCTAGGCCTTATTTTCCAGTTGGGTCTTATTTTCAGGGTAAACGGTATAATAAATGAGGGATTAAAATATTTTTTTTTAAAAATGAAGTGAAGCTAAGATTTAATCCAAATGTATAATTTGTCAAGATGAAACAGCTACATTTTGTTTTTTAAAATGCTCTTGGAAAGGGGTGTTTCTCCTTGGCAGTGGGCCAGAAATCATGCATGCTGGAGAAAGTATTACATAGTTGTTTCATGTCAAAATGTGCTCCTTAGCCCACTAATTTTCCAAGTCTTAGAATTTGTTTAACAAATGACCAATAATTCAGATCCAGAATTATTTTTAATTTCTTTTGAATTGTGTTATGTGTTGTTATTCAGTCGCTAAGCCATATACTATTCTTTGTGACCCTATGGACCATAGCATGCCAAGCCCCCCTGTCTTCCACTGTCTCCCTGGATTTTCCCAGATCCATATTCATTGTGCTGATGACACTATTTACAATCTCATCCTCTGCTGTCCTCTTCTCCTTTTGCCCTCAATCTTTCCCAGCCTCAGAGTCTTGTCCAGTGAGTTCTCTCTTCTCATTTAGTGGCCAAAGAATTTGAGCTTCAGCTTCAGTATCTGTCCTTCCGAAGAACAGTCAGGGTTGGTTTGCTTTAGGATTGACTGATTTGTGTTATGTGTTAAGAATATAAAAAGTAGCCATGCTGGTTAAAACTAAGGTTTATTTAGTCCATTTTATCAGAAGAACCTCACATTGGTACAAGAGAACCTTCCAGGCTCTATTAGCTAAGAAGTGGTATTAAAAAGCATATTGCTACTGAGATTAGGGTTATGTATAAAATCATGCTGATAGCCACTGATACCTAGACCCCATAAAATGTTGCCCAGATTGGCAGCTCTTATGAAATCTTTTAATTATTGCATTTTGCAGCTCTTTCTTTGTTATCAATAGTCAATTTCATCAATCGACTAGATTCTGATATTTGCTCTTTTGCGGTACGAATCCACCACATTGCTTTCATTGTTGTCATTCTTTAGGGCTTTTTGTAAAACAGATACAGTATAGTCCTAATTATATCTGTTCAGAAGATTCCATTGAGTTGAAAAATCTTACTTTAAAATAAATATGAATGAGTATTCCGTGTATCTTTTAAATACTGTAACGAGTTTCCTTCATCCAGTAGATGGCACTGCTATATTTTTATTAAGGAGACTGATGTAATACTGTTACAAGTTTGATAGAAAATGTATGGTTAATCTCAGATCTGAAACTTTAAAAAAAATAATTTTGTTGTTTTTTAAAATATTTGAATAGTTTTATTAATCCATTTCAAACAAAAATACATAAAATAAAAATGAACAGTCACTGAAGAGGAAGGAAAAATGCATAATACATAAACAAAAAAGTAGATTCTGGAACAGCATTTCTATCCCAAGTTCCCCAAGCCTGTGCATTTTTTCCCCAAAGTGAGCAATAATGTGACATTTTCTGATTAGCAGAAAAGATATATTTTTTTCAAAATTGGTAAATCACTTCTCTAAAATACAGTCCTTTATATATGGAATTTCCCCTCTCCAGCAGTTAATGTATAATTCGGTTCAATATGTGTACTTTTAAAAACAGTTTACTCAGCAATTCTGTGAACATATTGTATATTATTTTTTCAAAAGAGGTACAAAGGAGAACATACCATAACACATGTGTTAGGGTGCCTTTACATTTTTTTGTAACACCAACACAAATAATGATCAGCCCATTCTTTACAAAAACATACTAGAAGGTGTCATGTAGATATGAAAAACAACATTTTGATGAATTATTTTCAGCTTTAAATCACAGATCATAAACTTAATATTCTTCAAAACTTGATTCCATTGGCTTGAAAGGACTGGAGTTTCCAATTCTTGATTATAAGCTTCTTGTATATTTGTTACAGATACTTTAAGCTGTTCCTTTACCATTTCTCTTTTTGACAGAAGAAAAAAGTGGTTTGAATTGAATTCTTCAGTATTCATAATGTATCAGATATTTTAGAAGCTGTTAAAGCATTAGGTCCATATTGAGCTATCAAAACATGGGGATATGTCCATTGTTGAATTGATGGTAAAGAAAATTATATTTGCAGAAGCTCAAAAAAATTTAATCATTAATTAAAAACTGATTTATTAATAAGATTCTGAATGAAAATTAAACCTATCACCTAACACAGCCCAACTATGTGTTACCTTTAGCAAAGTTGGGAATACTAATTTAGTCCAAGTAACCTTTGTACTTAAAACTTATCAAGATTTAAATGACTAAGAGTACAATAATGGCAATTTCTCTTCCTCCCCCTATAACAATCATTACAATAAAATGTTGATTCTAAAATGTAAGCTAGCAATATTTCTGAAAATCTGGAAGATCAAAATTCTTATCTGTCATAGACAAATGAATTTTAGAAAAAGAGATTCTAGGTTTGATACTTCCCCAAATAAATATTCTCAAAAGGATGTTGTAGAGCAGGGGTGTCAAACTCAAGGCCCATGGGCTGGATCCGGCCCATGGGGTGCTTAGATCTGGCCCGTAGGGCCGCCCTGGAAATGAGCGTGCAAGAAGGGACAGGAAAGGAAAAAGGGAAAGAGGAAAGATAAAGAAAAAGGAAAGATGGGAAGAGAACAAGGAAGGAAAAATAAGGAAGGGGGGAAGGAAGAAGAAAGGAGAATGAAGAGGGAAGGAAAAAGAAGAAAAGGAAGGAGATTATAATGAGAGTGAGGGAGGATCTCAGGGAAGTCCTGCCTTAGCACTTGGCCACCACAGTTGCCTCTGACACAAGTGACGTCGAGCTGGCCCTGCTCACCCCAGCCACACCCACCCCAGCCCCCCAAAGTCAAACACAACCCTGATGCAGCCCTCAATGAAATTGAGTTTGATACCCCTGTTGTAGAGCAGATGTGTCAAACAAGTGGCCAGCAGGGTGGATCCGGTCCTGGAGATTGAGATGGACTGTCACATGTTGCCCTGGCACGCCCAACCAGTTGGCCGCAATGACCAGGCAACGCCCACCCCAGCCCCCCAAGGTCAAACAAAATCCTGATACGGCCCGCAATGGGATTGAGTTTGAAACCCCTGTTGTAGAGGGTTACATTTATAGTTTAGAATTAATGAATAATTAAAAATATTGATGCTGTCAGACATGTCTTATGCAGATGCAGTATCATAACTCAAGGAAACCACAAATTGAAAATCTTAAGCTAAAGGTGAACCAAGTTAATTTATAATTTGTGGAGCATTCTGGATTGTTTTCTTTTTCTGTGTTAGATTCAAACAGCAGGCTGTCTGTGGCACTCCGTCCAACTGAGTGCTTACTGATGTCCAGTAGTTACATTAGAAGATTTGTCAGTTTTGAGATAACTTTTGAGGCATGTGATTTAGTTAACAGATGGCTAATGCGTTAATTTTATGTTGCTGGATTACTGTGGCTTTTGTTACCCATCATATTTCATGAACAGCTAGGAATATATGAGACACTATTTCATTTACCAAACATTTAAATGTCATCTACATTTATCTGCATGACATTTAAGGTTTTGAGATTCTGTGCATTGGAAGCAGTTGGTGTTTTCATGTTTTCGTTTCACAGATTTTTATTTTATTTATTTATGTTCTGCCTTTTATCCAAGAAACTGTGGTGGAATGTATTCACATGTTAGTGGTTAGGCTGAGAGATAAAAGTTTGGCTCAGTGTCACCCAATAAGCGTCATGGCTGACTAAGAATTTGATTGTAGCTCCACAGATCTATTCTAATGTTGTAACAATAGCACCATATTTGGAAAACAAAAAACTACAAAAATATTTTGGGATGTAGAGCTTCAGGAAAGTATCAGGTTACTGGCCTACTAAAGGTTTGTATTTGCATTATTTCTGTTTGTAACAATCTGAATTTGCTACTGGAACCTTCTGTTATTTTTCTCTTTATCGGTACAAGTGAAATAATAGAAGTTCATCTTGATGAATTTAGGGCTAAGCCAAAAATTGAAGAAGGAGCTGTTTATGACCCCACTTTTTGACCCTTATGAAATGAATATTTCTATGTGATTTGTTTTTTTCATAAGAAGCTTGAACCTGTCTGAAAATGTTCTGTCCAACTCCAGTGATATAGTGGCACTTGTGTTTAATATGAAGCACAAAGTTGTCCTTGACTTCTTAGTAATATCACATAATTAAACCCTTAGGGGACGTCACTATTCTTGATGTTGAAACAAATACCCATTCGAAGTAACCCAGGACTGAACAATGTGAGCAACAATTGGGTTTTCTGAGAAGTTGTTGATTTCTTGAAAACATTGCTTTTACAATAACAATATATTCATTAAGAAGTTTGGTGCAACCTTATGATGTTTGCCATGTAATTTATCAAGAAAATGCAATGACTTCAAAGGCACATTTTGATATATTTATCAATTTTTTATGTTTCCATTACAAAATGATTATATTAAAATGTTTTCATTTGTGGTTTGCTCCTTTATTTTTAACTGACCTTCTGAAAGCTTGATCCTGAAAGACAGGATACAGATGTACGAGTGTGTGTGTGTGTGTGTGTGTGCGTGCGCGCGCGCATGTGCACCAAAAATAGGTACTGGCTGCTTTTATATATGTTCCTTATGCTCTGTTAGCTATTGAATAAGGTTTTAAATTGTAATATTTCTAATTCAGATCGATCCTATTGGTTTATTATAATTTGAAAAGGGATTGCAGTAATAAGGAATAGTTTAAATATATGCTTTTAATTAAATATGAATTATTACAAAATCAGAAGAATTTTTAATACCAGATTTAAAGTTCATTTTTCCATAAAAACCTCATTTATTTTTATAGTAATTTGAGGTTACATATATGTGCCTTACTCATCTGTAAAAAAGAATGTTGGTTTTTGGTGTTTAGTGAAGTTGCTTTTGTTAAATAATTTTCTAAATTGTTCAACTTTTAGCAAATGACACTGGACACTGTTAGAAAGCAATGTCATCTAATTAAGTAGATCCTTATATAAACTATTGGAACATTAAGATGACAAACTGTTCATCTAGGGTTACTTTAATTGGGACAATTATTGTAATTTTGTTGCAATTATGTGTTTAGTTAAAAGCTTTTGTCCCAGATTTTTTTTTGCTGTTGTTAATGTATACATAACAGAAAAAGCTGAAATAAAAATGTGTTTTTCTCTATATTTTTGTATTTAGAAATGTAATAATTATGCATTCTATATAGCTTTTTAAAAAGATTTTTAGCATACCTTTTAAAAAAGAGAACGTGTGGGCAAGATATTGGATATCATGAGTTGCTTTCTAGTAGATGGTAGTGTTTTTTAAGAAATTTTTTAAATAACTTAATTGGTTTTCTATTTAGCTATTGATGGGAAAGTGCATGAATTTTATTAAAATAATTTTGATATGATTTGAACAATGTGGCCACAACTTAAACTGGTTGGAATTTTTGATTATTTTATTTTCTGTTGAGAAAAAATCTTCACTCTCAGGGACAACTATTTGAGGAGTAGGGAAATTTAATGAAGTTTATTCATATGTACCATATTTTATAAACTGATATAAAACCCGAGGAGAATTTTTTTCTTAACCTTATTTCTTTTTTTGCTTCTTGCCTTTAAGTTACTTTACAGCTTATAATAAAATAGTATAGTTCCACTTATATGTACAGTTCAATGAAAAACTATTCATCTTTTGCATTTTCTGAATTTTGCATGTCTTTGCCACTGAATGTTTCAGGGCTTTCTTTGAGCTCTTGTGACTCTGAGTTAGATGCTTGCTTCATTTAATCTCATAAAAAAGTAATCCAATCATGCAGCGTGCCAGTGGGGAAAAATAATCATCCCTCAGTTTCAGTAACTGTTTATACCACCTTTAACTGCAGTAACTGCAGCCAAATACTTCCTGACTCCTGTAATTGTAATCAGTTTCTTACATTGGTGATCAGTGTCTCACAAATTTGATTCTTTCCTCCATAGTGAACTGCATCAAATCAATGATAGGTAAAGGTTTTTAGCATGAGCTGCTTATTTCAGTTCTTGCTGCAGCATTTCTGAGGGGTTTAAGCCTCAACTTTATTTCTTGTGACCATCAGTCACATTGTACTACTTTCTCCTGGTATAAAAATAGAAGGCCTCTTGCTGCTTTTATTTAAAACTGGTTTGTTGTCCCATTTGTTATGTTGAAATTCTACTCTGTGTCTAACGATTGAGACACTGATATTTGGATGTAAACTTTTTAATTAGCTTCTTTTTTTGTTTATCACAGTCTCTTCCTCAGGTAGATCCAATATATCCAGTTTTCATTAATTGCTTAATTTAGTCACCAGAAATAATATGCATGTGTGTATGTATATGCATGTATATGCAATGCAATACAACACAACGCAACGCAATGCAGACCAACGCAAAGAAATACAGTAAAATAGAATACAATACAATACAATACAGAAGGGCTATTTTACTCTTCTTTTTATATTCTACTATTTTTAGTGGTATGACATTTCTCACATTAATTCCCATCTTGTAGATGTTCTGATAACTATCTAATTTACTTAATTTTTGTGCCATATTGTATTTACTGAATTTCTAAAATTTACTTCAACATCAATAATACTTTTTTTTCTAAACAATATAGCACAAGATGGATTTTACTTATTTTATTTCAGTATATCCTTAATCTTTCCTTTTGGTCTACTGATACCTAGTCTCCTACCTTGCAGTAACTAGTATTCTTTATTTATCTATGGTTTTAGGCCCATTCTCTTATTTTCCAATATTTGATAACTGACTATAGTGTTTCTTCAACCATTATGGAAACCCTGTAGCAGAGGAGTATCCTATAGCCTCAATTAAATTTACCTGTAATTCCATGTTTACCTACAGTTAGTTCCTTTCACCTGTCAAATGTATGAAGAGATTTCAAGGCTTTTTGGTAGGTTTCTTTTGCAGGTTGTAGTCTGCATTTGATGTGATGGAATATATCCACAACTGTCCAATAATCGGGTTTATAGGTAGGGCATTATCTTGGGCTCCTATTTAGACAGTTTTCAGACACTGCATACTAGTTCATCTTGTATGAAGTTCATAATTTTCTTCTTTTACTCTCAGAAGTTTGAGGTTGGTAGATACCTAAGTAGTTCAGTTGTATTCATTCATGAAGATTTGCTGCCTGGAAGCAACAATATCAAGTATTTGTATTGCATATAGCCATTGCTAGTGTTGCAGCTGGGTCCATGGTTTTTCTGGTTGTTGTTTTTTTTTCTCTCCCTCCATCTCATAGGATCTTGCAAGACTCTAAAATTGCAGGGCCACAAGTATGTCATTTTTCAGGCTCCTCTGTGCCATGCACACCATACAACACACCTTGCCCGTTCATATTTTATTTTTTGTGCCACTTTGATGACATCATTAAAGTTTTGGGATGAATTTTCATGATACACTTCATTACCTGAAACTTCACCTTTGATGTTCTTAGGTATCGCACTTCGTAATCACAGGTCATTGCTGACCTATGGTGTTATTACAGCGTTAAAGATGTCAGTGCTTGCTTGGTAGTTTTCATCAGTTGGGAAGTTTGGTTTTTTGTGCAACACCACTTTCCTTGTATTGTGAGCCCTTTGGGGTAGGCCAACTCAAGAAATAGACATTACAGGAATCCTAAGAATGCTGCTTTGTGGTTGTAGGGTATATTAATAGACTCTTGAAAGCTCATTCAGAATTCATTGTGCCCCGTATTATATTAAAAAAACCCAAAGTAGAGTTATGTTGAGTTTCTTATGTTTTCTTCAAGCCTGGTCTGTGTAATCTCCTCTCCAAGTCCTCCTTAATAGTTATTTCCTTTCTCCCTTAACAGCTTACTCATATCTTCCCAAGGTCAGCTCTAAATCCCTTTATAAGTATTCTCTTGGTTGATTATGGTACTCTTTTTTTTTCCAGAAGTGGCCTTTTCTTTTTATTTTTTACAAAAGTTCATAATTTACATTAATATCTTTTAGCAGAATAGCTTAATGCATTAAGCTCCAAAGGTTAGAATAGAGATTTTGATGTATAAACTATCCGTAGGCTATTGGCTTCTGAACAGAAGCATTGTTTGACATACGGAGAACAGTATTCACATTCAGTTTTAAGCAGAGCTGGCATTAAAATTCAGTTAATTTGCTTCATGTGACTTCTCAGCTGTGGTTTTTCATTTAAAGTCTTTAGTTCCTTTTCTTTTTGGAGTCTTGTTTGACAAAATTCAGATGGTTGACATATTTAACTCTTTGTTCTCTGACTTAATTATATTTGTACTAATTTTAGGCATGATTGCATAGATGTAGATTTTTTTTTACTCTGTTTATAGGTTCAATTTATAGATAACTTGGTTTCATGTGTATAATTTGTACTTTCAAATACAATTTTTAAAATATTGGGACAGAAAAACAAGAATAGATTTGAAACACACCACATATGTGTAAATCGTATTAGACAAGGCTTTCTAATCTGGAGCTTTCTTTGCTTTCTTTAGAATTTCAAAGAATATTCCAACAACTAAAGATGTTGAACCTTTACTAGAAATCGATGGTGATATTCGAAATTTTGAAGTATTTTTGTCATCACGAACTCCAGTCCTTATAGCACGAGATGTAAAAACGTTTTTACCATGTACAGTGAATCTTGATCCCAAACTGCGAGAAATTATTGCAGGTAACATATCACTAATTACACAATAAATGATTTTACTCAGTTGATTACTTGTAACTGCTCTAACAAGTACACTGGTGCATTGAATATTTCAGACGTCCGGGCTGCAAGAGACCAAATTAATATTGCAGCAATTCCATATCCTGCAATGCCTCTACAAGATGCGGCTCCCAGAGCATCATCAGTATTTAGCCAGCCATCGTCAGCCTGCTCTTCGACCCATTCTTTTAATGGACCTTTCAATGGAGGAGTTGTATCACCACAGCCCCATAGCAGCTACTACAGTGGAATGACAGGACCTCAGCATCCATTTTATAACAGAGTAAGAAACAATAGCAGTTTAAACTCTGCACTGTTCTATTTAGTTTGGGTGTCATACCTGGTTAGAAATCCTATATCTTAGCAGAAGAAAGGCAGTAATTATAGTCATCTACTGATTGCATTTGTAAATAGTGTCATAGTGCAAGCGTGTTTTAATTAATTTAATTTAATATTAATATTTTTATATTATCAATAGGCATTTAAATGAACAAAAGTTTTAAGATTTTCAGATTTCATTAGCCCTGCAGAAAAGAAGTCTTCTTTATCTTAAAGTCAAGCATAGATTTAAATGATTAAATTGCCCATTTATATAATTATAGACTCATGTTACTTGTTTTAAGTGTCACAAGCTTTCTCAAAAGCTCAGCATGTTGTCTGTGTAATACATTAAACATTTTTGAAAAATGGATTGAACAAAGTTATTATTTTGAACAATTCAGAGGCTCGACTAAAATGAACTAAACGTTAATATACATGTAACTTCTCATTCACTCTTTTGAAGGTGTAAACAGTCAGATTAAGAAGTCTCTATAGCTTTTTGTTTTATCTGACAATAATAATCTTTTGGGCATACCGTATACGGTATTAAGTCTCAAATTATGTGATGATATATTTCTTTTTCAGTAACTGGCAATCATTCTGGTTTTTAATTTCATTTTAATTAATTGAAGGACTTCCTGGATTGATTGCTTATTCTCTGAAAAGTTGTATGCACGGACAAAATGCTTATTTGCATTTCAACACTGAGATGATGTGAATATATGCAAATTCATTTTTTATCAGCTTGTGTTCTAAAGGAATCTAATTGAACTTCTAATGCATTCTAAAATTAAAGCTGCAGTCTTGTAGGACCAAGTAAGACCTACTGAGAGATTATATCAATAGTATCACACTTTTAAATTCAGGTATTTTATATGTCCAGATTCAAATAATAATTTTCAAGACAGATTAATTTTTAAAGCGGTATACAATGTTTGTTGAATTTTTATCCAATAGGGAATGAGATACAGTTCTGAAGTTGGTATAAAAATTAAACACAAATTACTGCATGGATTCTCACTTTTATAAGAGACCTTCTGAAATTATTCCAAAATACTTAACAATGATTTCAGTCAGATTTGCTTCTTGAGATAATACTACCATTGCAAAGAAACAGAATTATTTACATTGTTATATTGCTTTTTAGCAGTTCTAAACTGTATTAAAAGTTTTCTATTGTAGCTATGTACATGTTATCATTCATTATAAAAATGTTTCATTTTAATATTTGTTTGTCATTGAACCTATATGAAACTTTCCTGTTGATTTCAAATGGGGTAGGTAACTATTTAGTTATTTCACATTTTGATCATTTCAAGATACGACTGCCTAATTACCCAAGGAACTAAACCTTTATGTTTTACATTTTTAAATTAGCATTTGTTGAATTTCTTTTGATTTTTGTAATGGTCCCTTTTTGTTACATGTTTCTTTCCATAGCCATTCTTTGCCCCATATGTTTACATGCCAAGGTATTACCCTGGCAGTTCTCATCTCACCTCCCGTCCATCACTAAAACCGAATTTGTCCAGGGAACAAAGCAATGGTCTAGTAAGTATCTTGTAAAGTAAATGAACATATTAATTTACATAAGATTAGTAAGTAATACAAGAATAGATATGTTTAATTGTGGCACATGTATACCTAAACTATATTTTCTTTAGAAATATTATTGGAACACTTAAAATAAAAGTTAGTTAAGACAGTATAATGTATCTTGTTCCACTTTTAAAACATTTGTATGCTAGGTTTCACTTGCTATATTAAAATTGATGTATTTCTAACATAAGAAAAGAAAGGCTTTCCTTTAAGTTAGTGTAAGTAAATTAGTAACTGTAAAGACAAACAGTTGAGTAAAGTATATTATATTTAAAATCAGATAGGGAAGTTTACTTCTAGTTTGGTTGAAGCGGAATTCTTATTTTATCTCAGGTTAAAAATTGAGCCTTACACACATTTTCATAATTGCGCCATACTTTGGTACATTTAAAATCTTTTAACAGCAATTTATCTCATCAGCTTGTCTCTGGCTAGTCTCTGAAATTATTAAGCAGGATCCGGCCTGAATAGTACTACTTGAATGAAAGATCCCCAGGGCATCCCAGAAATGTAGACTACCTTAGAGATTAAAAACATACCAGAAGAAGACAGTACCAAGTTACCCCCATACTATTGACAAGCTACAATTCAAGAAAGTCATGAGAAGTCATGCAAGACTCAGAAGATATTTTTCCTTATCTTCATAGGAATTCATATTGAAGCAACTGGTGCTCAGAAAGAAATAAGAAATATTAGGAAAAATGATGATTTTAGAGCGAAATTATACAGACTTTTATACTTTGTTTTAAAATAAATCAAAACCAGAGTTAATCACCTCAAGGCATGAGGGCCACAGGTGACAGACATGTTTGGGAAGACATGTTCTTCCTAACATTCTTCTTCACTTATTTATAGACAAATAGTAGTTTGCACAAAACATGGTTTTCTCCCATTCAGATATAATAGAAAGTTGTGGCTTATTGTTAAACTAAAAAGTTAAATGGAGAATTGACATGAATATAGGAAAGAGAGTGGAGAAAATAAAACAAATAAAATGATCAATATTGCTGTTCTATTTTTAACCCTGGCTTAAAAATATTCTGTGTACGGAATGATACATTCTTTGATACATCTTCATCCATTGTTTATTTTTATTTGTGTGTGTGTTTGTGTGTCAACATTTTGTCCAAGTCATAATGGTTTTGTTGTTGTTGTTAGGATATTATCAAGGAGGATATTGATGAGTGGCTTCCAATACCCACAGAGCACTCAATGGTAAAAGAGTAGTCATGTGGTGTGGAACTGTAGCATCTCATTGCTTCCTCAACAATAATGAATTTGCTTTAATTATAACTGCCGTTCACTAACTCTGCATCAGTGGCTTGATGGACAAATAGTATAGATGAAGACTAATAAGCATAGTTTGTGAATGAATTGGCTAATACCCTGCTTATAGAATATATTATTTACATTTTCCAACGCTACCTTTTAGTAGTCTGTCAAAAACAGTTATTTTTAGTAATATAAAGCGTGTTACATCTTCATTAGTAGGAGTTTTTTTTCGGTTCATGAAACATTTGATATATTCAGATTTATGTTGTCAAACAATTTGTATATTGCTGAGCTTCTAACACTCTGGGCAGTTTACAGTTACCATGACACACCATCATACTGCAAAGTAACATATTAGCTATTCAGTTCTGTTGAAGTGATTAGCTGATGCTTTCTCTAAATTATTTGGTCAAATAAAACCTGTGCTTTCTCAATTACACCATGAAGTTGCTACAATTGACAAACCATAAAGCTGATTTTAGACAGTAGTGATGATGGAATATACTCTTGCTGAGCTTGCACAGAAGGCTGGCTTCACGTATTTATATTATTGTCACAATGTGGTTTACAAGTGCTTCCATAGGTTATATTAAACATGAGTCTTACTTCCCATATGTCCATCTTTTCTAAAAAACGTTAATTTGACATTTCTTCTTTGTAGCTGTTCGTAACTACATCCTTGACATTAACTGCAAAAATGGTTGACCATCCTTTTATTGAGTTTAATCTGGCTTTTTAAAAAAATGATTTTGATTTTATAGTCCTACATTGAATATTCCTGTTATAAAAAGAAAGTCTTTTACTTACTACTTTGCAAACACTTCAGAGAAAATGATTATATCCTGCTATAATCCCCTCTACTATGCACACTGCAATGCAGATTATGATTCTCTGTTAGGTTGTATGCCAATACATTACAAAGACATATCCCAGTCTATATCATCTCCTGTCCTACTGTTTATCTGACAGCACATTTAACCTCTTGGACCATGTTTGGTACCGTTCATAGACTGCTGCATTTCCTGGACTCTTATGAACAAGTAACAAAAAAAATTAGGATTATTATGCTTTAGGATGGGGAAATCCACTTTAATACTGCATTTTAATAGATTTGTATCTGTACAGAAGGTCATGCTACACATTTCTGTGTATACTGCAGTGACATACAGCCTTGTTGCTGTAAGTAATTAATGTAAGGCAGTTCATTTCTGTTGAGAAGAGGCCCACCCTTAGATGAGCTCACAGCGCTGAAAGAAATGTACTAGGAATTGTATTCTTTAATATTTTAAGCCAAGGGATCAACACATTTGATGTAAGCATTTTGTTCTAAGTGATAATTTGACAAAATGTGAGTAAATTCATTTGTCTGCTTTTTGAAGGAGGCATGGAATTTTTTTAAAATTTTTAAGGTATTATGAATGGACTTTGAATGTGTTTAGGAAATAGATTTTAAATAACCTGAGATATGTGCTTGCAATTTCTAATGGCAGCAAATCCTAGCTTCCTTTGAGGGATCCTTGGTGCGCTCTGGGCTTGGTTGTTTTCCTGCAGATGTTCATTACCCAAACTAGACAACATCTTCAGATGTTACTTAGTTTGGATAATGAAACATCTTCAAGAAAATCACCAAGGGCAGGGAACACCAAAGACTCCTCATTTCAATCCTGAGCTACAAATATTCTCCTTTATTGCTAGTTTCCTTTGTTATTGCAAAACCATATAGCTTATCAATGTTGGTAACAGGAAACTGGAATAAATCAGGTTTATTAGATTGGTTTCTCCTATAGTTTCTCTTTAGAAAAAAGTTAGCACTGTGTGAAAGTAAGCATTCTGTACTATAAATTAAATATTTCTCAAGTAGAAGCACAATAAAAATAGGCATGGTATTATCTTTTTGGCGTATTTGCATTGTGCATATAACACACACAAAACATTTTGTTATAAGTCCTGCAGAAATGATTGTTTGGAATAATAAGCTGAATCACTAGCAATAGCATTTAGACTTAAATACCGTTTTCACAGTGCTTTACAGCCCTCTCTAAGCGGTTTACAGAGTCAGCCTGTTGCCCCCAACGATCTGGGTCCTCATTTTACCCACTTCAGAAGGAGGGAAGGCTGAGTCAACCTTGAACCTGGTGAGATTCAAACTGCCAAATCACAGGCAGCCGGCAGTCAGCAGAACTAGCCTGCAGTACTGCACTAGAAACTCTTGTTGTCTCCCTTTGCCTAAGATGCAGTTTGTGCAAGAACTCTTCAAAACAGTCTATTTCTATAATAAAAAGTAATGGGAAAGGCATAGCTGATTTGAAATATTATGCTGCATGAACTGCATGAACTGCATTTCATGCTTGCAATATGAACTCAGCCATTTTAAATGTATATGAAAAGTTTAACACTTTGGAACCATGAATTTTACTACATTTCCATGAAAGTTACTAAATTTAAAACGACCTCCCTCATGAAAGGAAAAAGAGATGGATTTGTGTTCATTGTGTTCATTGCTCATCTTCCTACCTTCTCAACAGGAGTTTCAGCAGAAACCAATCCTGGAAATTCTCTCCCATCTCCCAGATATTTGCCTAAGCATAAGTACATGTACATGTGTATGTATCAGCTAGAAGCCACATTCTAAGAAAGGGCAGGATCAGGGCAAAAACAAAATTGAATCTATAACTACAAATTACAATTAATTCCCTGCAAAGTACATTTTATTCTTTATTACAGTCAATGACCTGTCCATTAAACACATTGCCTGTAAAAGAAAGTCCCATTTATAAAATTACTTGGTTCTTCATTTTCATAATTCAATCATTCTCACACCAAGGGGGAAAAAACATGCATTACCTCTCCTTTGTTAGCATTAGGAAGGAAAAGAAAATGAAAATAATGCAAGAGAAAGTACCACAGTGGATGCCAATGTAATGAGAAGAGGGAACCTATTTTAGAGAGGTAATACTGGTAATCCTCAACTTATGTCCACTTACGAGCCCAAAATTTGTTGCTAAGTGAGAAATTTGTTGAGTTTTTGCCCTATTTTATGACTTTTCTTGCCACATTTGTTGAATCACTGCAGTTGCTAAGTTAATAACACGGTTAATTAAGTGAGTCTGGATTCCCCATTGATTTTGCTTGTCAGAAAATTACAAAAGGAGGTCCTGTGACCCCGGGACACTGGAACCGTCATAAATATGAGTCAGTTGTCAAGCATCCAAATATAAATCACATGACCATGGAGATGCTGCAATGGTCACATGTGTGAAAAATGATCATGTGCCATTGTAACTTCTAACAGTCACTGAGTGAACTGTTGTAAGTTGAAGACACCTGTAGTTTGTGAGAATGAACGTGGGAGACTGGATGAAGAGACTGCAGTCAAGAGAATAGAAAGATATTCCCGCCTGCAGCAGGAATATGGATGGGGCAAGCAGCTCAGAAGAAACCCCCGTCTAGTTTATTGGGCTGGGAAGGGAGGGCG
>JANHFL010001611.1:186931-199687 GCA_032468155.1 Oxyrhabdium leporinum | reverse complement strand
GTTTTTATACTTGCTGTGAACCGCCCCGAGTCTGCGGAATAGGGGCGGTATACAAATCAAATAAATATAAATATATATATATATATATTGCCAGTGGGGACAGCAAATGATTTGTGAGTAACACTTTAACCCAGCTGTCAGGAAGAGCCCCCCCCCTTTTTTTTAAGGTTTAATGGACTCATCATAAAAAAAAGATGAATACAGCCAAGTGACTGAATAATGTGGGAAAATAAGTCAGCTGATTATAGCCGAGTCTCTTCTATGACTGCTGTCACAGAATAACAGAATGTATTCTTTCAAAGAGACCTTATAGTTTACTTGCTTTATTTGCTTAAAACAGTCTAGTCCACAAGGTGATCTTTCCCAACTGGGAGTCCAGTCCAGCTGCCTTGGGATCTTCACTCCACAGACAACCAGTCTAAGGTCTCAAAAGGCTCCAAGATGGCCACTTTTGGACACAGCAGCCAGATGCTCCTGCTCCCTCTGCTGCTAATTACCTAGTTAATAAGAGTCTCATCTCTTCCAGCTAAAGTGCCATTATCACAAACTGCAGTCCTCCTGTCCAATAAACTTCAGTTTCTCCCTCTCCCAAATAGTTCCAGAGTAGAGACCCCTCCAGTTTAAAAAGTGTGAGCATCAAATCTTGCCTGCTTTTCTTCCTTATCCTTTGGTTTTTCCTGTTCATAATTTTAGTGTTCTTTTTTATACTGTATATTCTAAAAGATGCATGCATCTGTCCAGCTCCTGCCCATCATAACAAGAAATGAATCCTGTGAAGCTATTGTCGTATCTCTGCGATCCCAGCCAATCTGTTTGGGTGAAGGTGGCTTGCGTATGTGTGTGTGTGTGTGTGTGAGAGAGAGAGACAGAGAAACAGAGAGATATTACATTTTTATTTTAAGATATTAAATCACATACAATAGATAGTTTCACAAGCACAACCACAGAGTAATCTTCTTTTCTAAATAGCAAGGTGTTCTTTTCTTCTTAAAAGAACAACAGAGATGAGGGAAAATGTTTTATTGACTGCATTGAAAGAACACTTGTCTCAGTGTGAACTGATTTGTAAGGAGGAGTGAGAACATCATCAACCTTGTCCCTAAGTAGTGGGGGAAATAGCACTGCAACAATTCACCAAAGCATGTGAGGGGGGGGGAAATTGTTCCTCACAATGGATGGAACAAAGTTGGCTTGGGTTTGGGTTTAGAAAGAATCTCTAAAGCAAACCTTTCTCATCAAGCTGAACCACGAGTAGCTCTGCAAACATTTGACAGAGCACTTTGTTTCAACAAGCCCCAAAGAAGTCATTCATGAAGCTGTTTCATGAAGTAGTGAGTCACCTCATCTTCTAGCTTCATTTGCTTCTCTTACAGTGCTACCTCTGAAGTCCTAGTCATCCAAAGAGGCTTCTGCAGGTGCTTCAGGCAATTGCAAGTGATGTGAAGCCCTTCACTGAGACAAACCGCATTGCATCTTCACTTCAAGGAGAAAAATCTCAGAGGTGAAGAGAAATCATGTTGCGGAGATCTACTGAATCAGAACAACTAGGAAAAAAATGAAGATATTTGGGATATTTCTTTATCATTACTTGTTAAAGCAATGAGGGAATACATAAAGCGTCTGGGACAGAGAATGTGTACATGCGCATGCTTTGAAACAATTTGTGGCTGGAGCCAGAGCTCAAAGTGGATAGCTTTGGACATCCTGGCTCTGATTCATCTTTGTTTTCTGATACCCTTTTCTCTCTTTTTTCTGAGCTCATATGAAAGGTTTGAGCTAAAGAGAGGCTTTACATCCTCTCTCTTTCTTCTGCAATTTATATTCCTCTCTGTTCCAAAAAGGCTCTAAGAGGCTTACAGTAATACAAAAGTAAATAGAAAAGCTGAAAAAAGACACTAGAAATAATGAAATCCCCAAACCCAATGACAATCAACTTCCTAATCATTGACACAATGAGGAAAACAATCCTAACAGAGCAATAACTTCCTGCAGTAATGGGACCTGCCATACCATCAGTCCCAAAAGGCTTGTAAGAACAGCTAGATCTTGGCAGCTTCCCTGAATGCCAACAAGATTGGTACTAACCTGCCTTCAGAAGAGCAGCAATTACAAGAAAGGATGGGATTTGAAGGATACCTTCCCCACTAGCTGTTATTTGGCAGTCAGAACAACTGGAGGAAGATGTCCCAGGAATGTTCAGGTCCTATAGGACTCAGAAAGCAACTGTCAACAAATGAGCTGCATGAAATTAGTACAGTTATACAAGGGAAGTCATCCCAGCCCAAGTCATTGGACAGAGTATTAGAAAAGAGCTACAGATTTTCTTACCGAATAGTAGGTATCATCGCAGCAAAGTTATGCTTCCTGGATCCCACAAAATCACGCTGCTTAATAGATGGGACCTAAATAATTTTCAGACTTTTAGTGTTTCTAACTGGACAACCCTGTAGCACTCATAAGCATTTTCATTAATTACTTGGATGAAATTGTGATTATTTCTTTACATTAGTATTTACAGCATGAAATAAATACTGCCCCAGTCATGGAGTCTGATCATGATACAAAATTGGATTGCATTGTGAATGATCTAGAAGACTGAAACCAAATTCAAAATGATCTTGATAAGTTAAAGAGATGAGCCAGAAATTTTGTGCATGGGAAAACAGAAATCAGATACCCAGGTATAAAAGATTATACTTGGGGGATAAAGGGGGAAACCTGGTCTGGTAATACTACTGTATATGTACAAAGGAAATATGGTTGATCATAAGCTAAATAGGAATCAACACATGGCTGGCATGGTTGCCAAACAATTTTAGATTGAATGGATAGAAATATAATGATTAAATCAGAAGAATGGTTCTGCTCTATGCTACATAATCCAATTCTGAATTTCACACTTTAGCAGAAGAGTTCACATATAGTGGAATAGAAAAAGTAGCAAGGATGTTCAAATGACACAAATCTATGAGTAAAAATCAAAGGAAGGGGTATATTTAAACTGAAGACAAGTTGAATGAGGGATTCTTCAAGATCCAAAGGGATATCTCACAGAGGACCAAAATCTACTTAATATCATCCCAGATGCAAGACATGGAATAGGTGTCTTAATTTTCAGGGAGTCATTTGAATGTTAAAAAAAATGTCTTGATGGTTAGAATGCTTTGACTTGGAAAATAATTACCCAGAGAGGTGGTAGTTTCCTGTCCCTCGATGTATTCAAACTGAGGCTAAACTGACACCTACAACAGGTTCTTTAATTGGATTCTTGCATTGAACAGGGAGTTGAATTTGATGGTTTATAGTAAAGGGCCTTCTATAATTCTATGATTCAATTATTCTAAGCCACACGGTCATCTGTGTTGGCCTCACTAAAATAAAATGGGCTGAGGATCAAACCTAATGAGAATCTGTAGTATATTGAATCAACCAACAGGAAAGTCACTTAGTGACTTTATGACTTGCTAACTTCTAATTCTGTGCAATTATAAAACTTTTCCAAGGGTTATATAGTCAAACATGACCCAACAGGAAGTATCAAATGTACCCATGTTATGTAAACTTCCAGTTCAGGAAAGACCGTGAAAGATCATTATTCAGAACACCACATAGCTAAATTTGAACTCTTCCTTTATAGTTCTGGAGTTGAAGGACTGGGGAAAAGATTCAAGGTGCAACTGCTTGGTTCCTTTCTGACTTATCTAAGCAGAACTTTCTTAATGATGGCACTAATTTATCTCATTTACTTGTGCTCCTGAACTATATGACTGTAGGCTCTGAAGCATTAAGTTGGAAGTTAATGTTCATTAAACCTGTGAAGTGCTCATGCCATTTTATGTCTTTTGATGAATAAAAGTCTGAATTGATGGTGCTGAAATGGAAGTACTAACATCACTGCATTGCCATCAATGACTGCTCAGTATATGGAGCCCCAAATATTTGTGGTTTAATATGGTAGTATCAAGGTGATAGGTCAAAGAGAATTGACAAAGAAACCCCCACCCGCAATTCTTTTAAAACAATCTTTCTACTCAATATTACAATTAACATTTTAAAATATTTTTTTAAATCCCAGCTTTATTATTATTTTTTTAAATAAATAAATCAAGATGATGAACATACCTAATAATCCTTTGTCCTCTTGTTTTTCTCACAATAGTAACCCTGTCAGGTGGGTGATTGCTCCAAGATTATTCAGCCAGGTTTCATGCCTAAGGTGGAACTAAAACTCCTGATTTGTGGGAGAGCGTTTTAACCACTTTACAAAGCCGGCTCTCTATTTTCTATTAATATCCCAGAAATAGGAAAATATTGGGCTGTAGGGGCTATAATCCTTTCTTGTATCCATTCCCCAAGCATTTTTCCGCACTAACATGGATATTTCAATATGCAGGGATTTTCTTGGCATTATTTTATAGTGTGCATTACTATGCTAATTGCATCCTATAGTGTGTCTACTAACTGCTGTTGTGAGAAAAACAATAGTATATTATAGTATAGTATTACATTCTACAGTATGCAATAGTATACTATAGCATAGTATGCAATAGTAGATACCTAAGAAGACCAAAAAAGAAGAAGACGGAGAGTCTACCACATACAACAAAGAAAGTCCCTGATTCAGTACTATTTGTCCATATTGAGTCTCAACCTACTAGCTTGGACAGTAAGGTGATTCAGTCTTTACAAAGGGTGCCTTTCCCCCAAACCTCCACCCCAAGGAGCTGCTCTTTTGCTTTACTGCCCATGTTATCATTTGTGAGGTTTGGTAATCATGCCTACCATTCTTCCTGTCTCTCAGAAATTAGTCTGATGTTTGATATTTTCATGGCCACAAGACAGCATTTGCTTTATGTGAAATGACTTTGCTCAATAGTAGGTTTATATATAGTATAGTATGTAGTATTATCTTTTTCTCTATGTCAGGCCTGCCTCCGCTCAAAACCTAAGAAAGAAAAACCCCAGCTCCAGAGAAGAAGTCCTTTTACTGAGTTTGAAATGATAACAGCGAAAGAAAAGCAAGATCTGATCCAAAAGGCGCAAAAATTACATATTGAAAGTTTCCCCAAATCCCTCCCCCCAGGAACCTAGGTTGAAAGTCCAATCCACGTTCCACATAGTGTCATGTGGAGCACATCTTCAGGTGTTTTTATCCATATGGAGTTCTAGGAGTTATGCCTTGACTGGGCATAAACAACTCCATTTAGCAGCACAATAACACTTGAGAGCAAATCTCCCTTTTAGTTCACATGGGCCTTCATCACACCAGCCCGCTTCCCAAACCCAAATACCATGCCCCCCCTCCTGTTACTATGACAGCCGATAGCAAGCAAGCATCAAGGGGAAAACCCATGCTGGAGATCCAGCTGACACCCTCTTTCTGATTGGCTACAGTTCTGTGCATGTCTTGAAGGGCTATTATTGAGAGTATATACCATTGATTTGCTTTCGGAGGATTTCAGACATCTGTGATGATTGGCAGCTGTTCAATTAAGGGTCATGTTTTCTCTGGAGCAGTTCCATGCTAGGCATGAAATTACACAAGGTCAAGAATGAGCTTCTGAATGAGATGTGAATTTGGAAGTTTGGGGCAGTAACCATTTTGTTTCTTGATGTCCTTTTATGTATTTAAAATGAAAACATGTGCATTTCTTCGTAAGCTAACACATTTTATTAAGATTCAACCATGTTCCTTTCTAGTTAATGTTCAGTTCCTGCAGAAATGAGAATGGCTGATTGCAGTCTAAGTTGCATTTGGTTTGAGTAGATTGGCAACCCAGTAAGTGGCCATGTTTCTTTCTTTCTTTCTTTTTAATGCTGCTGTTAGTGTCTTTTTAATCTGCATAAATTCCATCACTTGCTCCCCATGGCTAAATCATCAGCTCAGATGAAGCTCCTTTTGTTTGGATGGATATATTCATCATTCATATAAGTATTGAAGTGGAATGAGGCCAGCTTGCTTTGCTGCGGTAAGTCATTACACTAAACTTCCACTCACAATGTTTATTCCAAGCTTGATGTAGAAGAGGTGATTTTTCAATAAAGGTAAGGATCATTTGCATTAATTTGAAATCCTGTGCCAGACTATGTGTCTTACATAGCAACATGCAAAAAGCAGGATAGAAAAAATATTGACATTTTTTTGAACATGTAGGTGGAAAATAGAACTGATCAAGTCAAAATTCTCATTTGAGGTACAAATGAGAAGGCTTATATAATCATATTTTGGACAGTATGCAAATAGCTGGCTCAATGCTGGGAAAAGTGAAAGAAAGTGAAGTGGGTAATCATGCCTTTGGCAAGATGGCTGGCTGTATAAATTTCTTCAATAAATAAAAACAAATAAATAATCTGCAAAAGGAATGCATTCAAGTGCAGTGGAGATGGATGCATTGGCCTGTCTGCAAACCTCTTTTATGATTTGGCATCTCTCAAGGGGAGGAAAGCTGGGAGCCTGGGTTTGAGATCTGAGCATCACATGATGGGTTGAACTCCGTCCTCATCCCAGTTCCTGCCAACCTAGTTGTTGGAAAGCATGCAAATAGGTTCCACTTCAGTGGGAAGGTAACAGCGCTCCGTGATGTCACATTGGCCGCATGACCACTAAAATGCCTTTGGACAGTGCTGGCTCAATGGTCTTGAAATGAAGATGAGCACCACCTCCTAGAGTTGGCAATGACTAGTGGGGTAAAATCCAAGGGACTCCCCAGGGGGAGGAAGGATGGTGACAAGGAAATACCTTCAGTAAGGAAGTTGAATCATGGCAACCAGACTTCTTCACTGCTTCTAGAAGATATTTGGATAAGCAGTGAAACTTTCTGAACCAACAAGAAAAGAGCCATGGTGGCGCAGTGGTTAGAATGCAGTATTGCAGGCTAACTCTGCTCACATTGCCAGGAGTTCGATTCCTTTGATCCTGACCAGCTCAAGATTGTCTCAACCTTCCATCCTTTTGAGGTCAGATTGTTGGGGGCAATATGCTGACTCTGTAAACCACTCAGAGAGTGCTGTAAAGCACTGCGAAGTGGTATATAAGTCTAAGTATTATTGCTACTGCTAAAAAAAGTCCAGTTGCCATGACTCAACTTCCAGACAATTGTACCTGGATGCCTGAGAATCTTCATTGACTTCTATATGTTATGCCATTCTATTTTATCTTACTGTTTTTCCTGGCTCCTATGTACAATTTTTTAAAATCTCATTCTAACTTCCCACCATCTGTCTTGACCTTTTGATGCATGGAGATCAATCAGATTGATCAGAGGAATGCTGTCATCATGGGTAGGAGGAAGGAAAGGCAGTGCTAACATTCTGCAGCACAGGATTCATTCAAACTCATGAAAGAGCTGAAACTTGGTAAATACTGTATATTCCAACCAAGCAAGTTTGCTCTACAGCTAACGCAACTCCTCTTCTTGATGCTTCAGAATAGCAATAGCAATAGCTATATATATACTGCTTCACAGTGATTTACAGTCCTCTCTAGGTGGTTTACAGAGTCTGCATATTGCCCACAACAATCTGGGTCCTCATTTTACCAACCTTGGAAGGATAAACGTATGAGTCAACCTTGAACCTGGTGAAGTTTGAACTGCCAAATTGTAGGCAGTCGGCAGTCAGCAGAAGTAACCTGCAGTACTGCATTCTACTGTGCCACTGTGGCTCTTAGAGTAGAATGCCCAGTGAGAGATTAAAAACCAACAACTTCTAAATCTGTCTTCATTTCTACAAGAGAATGTCCCCTCCGCACAGATTGAAGCTGCCTGCTCAGTAGCAGTATGGCTTATTTCAAGTGAGCCCGAGATTCTAGATTTAAAATATTTAATACATGGAATCGTAGCTGATATCATAGGCAGACATAGTCTGTTGATATGATATTCAAATATTCTCCCCTATTACTATTACAGTTGTGTCAGGAGCACCAAAACATTCTGGGTTGAAAGGATTGAATGTTAATATCACCGTTGCCTGGGGAATGCCCAGCAGGGGGCTCCTTTCATGTCCCCATTAAGTTGCCTACCCAAGTGGTACCCATTTATCTGCTCACAGTCGCCCACTTTCAAACTGTTGGATTGGTATGATCTGGAGCATGTGATGGGAGTTCACCCTATCCCCAGTGGTGGAATGCAGCTGGTTCTCACTGGTTCAATCGAACTGTTAGGTAATTGCTTATACAGTTCGGAGAAAGTGCAAGAAAGGGTGTTTTTTTTCTTTCTCTCACTTCAGTTAATAGCTCCAGGAAGACAGCCAAGAACCACTTAATAGTTGCAGCTGGAATGCAGCTGATACATGCTGAATCAAGTGAAATAAACAACAGAAACTGTCAGGATTAGGGCAGGGAAACCCATCAATCAGCCATTTAGGGATGGGATCAACTTCCCTTCAGGAAGAAGGACAAGATTACAAACATTTTCATTATAAAGACTATTAAGTAACACTTCTGTGATCAGCTGATACTCCCTGGAGTTCCCCAACACCTTTTATAGCTGCTGCAGTATTGGCTACTTCTTGTTTTTTCCTGGGGGAAAAGACACAGGACGAAACAATGATGCAGCTTGATAATACAGGCCGTGAATTTAATGCACATGTAGTTCATGTGAAGTACCCTATTTAGAACACAGAGAACATAGAATAATAGAGTTGGAAGAGTATAGCCTTCTAAGTAGATTTGTGGCATCAAATTAGCTGCCTCACAAAAAAAACTGCTTAATAAACCCCATTTAGACTTTGTTGATCAAAACGTATAATAGATTCCATCTTTAACCTGTAAATGTCACATTGCTAATCACTGATTTTATTGTTTCAAATACTTTGGGGAAATGATTGAGAAGTGGGATCAATGCTGAATTCTGGTTGTGTGTGGGTGTGTGTATTAGTGCAAATTTAAAATCTATCACATTATAAAACTGTTCCTAATTTCTGGCCATCATTGCCAATTTATATTAATGCCAAACAGGACCAGTGGACTTGGGAGCACTCTACTTTCATTACTCTTATACATGATTTACAGTATAATAGCAGAGATACAGAGGAGTAGTGACCTTGTTTAACTCTCTGGAATTTCCCAGTATTTGCTAATGTGAATAGTTATAATATGCTTCAGAACTTGTTTCTTCAGAAATTGGGGGAGGGGGGGGAGGTAGTACTACTTTGTACTGATTTCTGTCATCCAAGATGGTTCTATTTTGCCTGAAGTATTTGTCAAACAACCATTAGCTCTCAAGATGATTTTGTTATCATCCTGTCATTTCTGACCATTAGATTTTAATTTTTAAAAAACCTGGAAGATTACCCTCCTAATATACATGGTGCGAGTTGAGGTCATTCTGGAAGAAGCACCCAGTTGCCAAGAAGGGGTGGATGTCTTCCCAATATCTCAATAAGACTCCAAGATATTCTCCATCAACCCAAGTGAACTTTCTAAATTCTTAATTTTATTATTTCCTTTTCTTCTTTATCGCTAGCAGCATAATCCTTTATGAGTAATTGCTGCCTGAAAAAATAAACTTAATCCAGCTAAGCCATAGATGCTGATGATATTAAAACTGTGGATCTATACTTCTGTGTGTGGGATTGTGATCCATCTTGAGAAGAAGGTTCATAGCATATGTGTGCTCCTGGTTTAGTGTTGCTTTAATCATTCAGTTGACTGTCATGCTCTATTGGAATCAGCTACGCCTTTTTCAAGAACCTAGGAATCTATTCATGATCAGACATAAAGTGACGTGTTGAAATTGGTGCTTTACGTAAGAAGAATTCAGAAATGTATTTATTATCTCATAAACCATCTTAAAAATAAGATAAATAGAAAATCAAGGTTTAAAAATGTAATCATAGCTATGAAAGATAAGAACCACATAGAATAAACATTCTTTGTGATAAGTAAATCAAGTGTTTTTGTCTCCAGGATAATTGCCGTCGAGATGAGAATATGTTACGTCTTTGGATCATTGAAGCCAAAGGTTTGGTCCCCAAGAAGAAGTATTTCTGTGAAATATGCCTGGATGAAGTATTAGTTGCCCGAACTACCACTAAATCAAAAGCTGACAATATTTTTTGGGGTGAGCAGTTTGAGTTCTCTGGCCTTCCGCCCACCTATCACATTACAGTCCACATCTACAAGGACACTGAAAAGAAAAAGAAAAACTATAAAAATAATTATATTGGTCTGGTCAGCATTCCCATAACTACTGTAACCGGTCGACAGTTTGTGGAAAAGTGGTACACCATCAGCACTCCCACAGTCAATAAGGGGAAGTCTGGTGTGCCATCCATCCGGATCAAGTCACGGTACCAGACCATCATCGTCCTTCCTATGGAAAAATATAAAGAGTTTGCTGAATTTGTAACCAACAATTATACTGAATTATGCTCTGTTTTGGAACCAGTCATCAGTGTCAGAAACAAAGAGGAGATGGCCTGTGCTATGGTGCACATTCTTCAGAGCACTGGCAAAGCAAAGGTAAGAATATGCAGAACTACTACTCACTTTGTTGGTGTAACCACCACATACTCCAAAAGGTACGTATGACCGTTTTTCAAAGTTAAGTGGTCTCATCACCAATTCACTTGTGATCACATGATCACATTTTGGACACTTGGCAACCGGCTCACCTTTATGGCCCTTTGCAACATCCCATAACTGAGATTTGAGGGAGGGAGGGGTTTCCCCAGTTGTTTACCTCCAGTTTTGGGCAAAAATCCCTATCGATTGAAGAAAATTGAGTTGCTTAATTACCATGGTGTTCACTTAATGATTACCACATTTTTTTCTGGTCCAGTCACATGATGCCTCAACTTATGACTGCAACTAGTGACCAGAATGACAGGCTCAATTTTGGTCATCAATCAAGGATTACCTGTATTTCTATCCTTTTTTCTAATTGTCTTCTCAGTATCTTATAGATTAATTTATAGCCCACAGATTAGCAAACTCAAAGAACAGATCCCTGCTGAAAGATTAATATCTGTTTTGATTCAGTGCTTACTTTGAATTGTGGGTCCAGCAGAAATAATTTTTAAGCATTTGCAGTGAGATGCAGAGCTCTTCAGATTCCAGCTCCACCCCTCAGTGTCCTTTTTTCCTGGTCCCGCAAGCTGTTTTTGGACCAGTTATGAACTTAGATTATGCATGTGTCTTTTACTCCTTTAAAGATGCTGCACTTTATTTGGAAATGAGAGAACATTCCTCTTCCAGAGGGTAAAATAGAGCCCATCATTTCAACTTTACTCTCAGGTTTGAGTTCTGAAAAGAACTGAAAGACAGTCTTAAGCAGGGCATAGTTCTTAAAAATAATCCTCAAAGAGCAGAATATACAGACTAACATTTTACTAGAGACAATGTGAAACCATGTTTGTCTATGGCACTCGCCTTTGATTCCTAAAAAAAGATTTGTTTTTTCTTCCAGAGAGTTTGTGGTAGAATGCTTATTCTCCCAACAGCTTTTGGAGAAAGGATAGGTTGACAGAAAGATGCCCCAATGTTTATGGTGAGGCTAAGGGAGATTTTAGTTTTAATCTCCCTGGTGTAAAACCAATGTTTTATTATGCCACACTATCTCAAGTGTACCCTGTTCAAGCTCATCTTCTAGATTTCAGTTGGTGCTTTCAGGATAGATCGATATGGCCATGTTTAGCCCAAGAAGTAAAAGAGAAATAAATAAGAAGAAAAAGATGGTGGAAAAAGTGTTTCTTGAATTAATGCTTAACGTTCTCTGCTTACGTACAAGTATTCTGTATTCCAGGCTTACATGTTTGCCTTTGTATCATTCATTGTACCTTAAGCTTTAGGGACTCCCCTTGGAGAAAGCTGAAAATTAGACAACACGCTTGAAAAGTAAACCAACTTTTACTTTACAAGAGAAAACTATTAAGATCAGCATATAAATATTATTCCAAAGGCCTGTTTCCCATATCCCCACAATGTGCCTTCCTTCCATCTTCAAGATGACTCTTAGTAATTTTATTTATTTATTTAAAATGTTTATATAGCCACCCAACTCTCAAATCTTGAGAAACTGCTGACACTACTGAGTCCTGCTGCTGTTGTAGTGGGAGTGAGGACCAGGGAAGGGAGTTCCGTCTTGCATTCTCTCCACTTCCTCAAGCATTCTGTGTTCTTCTCCCCTCCGCTCCCAAAGGCACTCCTTTTTGTCAACTTTCTCTATGTCCACAGTTTCCAGAAAATTATATTCTATAACCTCTGTACACTGCCTTTACACCATCATGGCAAAAACTGGAGTGCCATAGGGGAGGCGTGAGAAGTGTGGGTAGGAATAGTGACCTCTTGGAATACAAGGTTGCTGTTTCTTCCAGGGACAACAGAGAAAACTGGCTGTCAGTTGATCAAGTTCAAATGGACAATTCAGCAATTATTTTGCTATTCAACATCCAGCCAATCCTGGAGGCTACTTTTCCAGAATAGAAAAGGCTGGATGTAGCCTGTATTTGCTAATTACTCACAATTCCTATGGAGGTTGTTGTCAACAACCTGTTAAAGAGCAAAGTAGGCACAAAACAGATAGAAAACTCAGACAGGAGGAACCAATCTTGAGTCACTATGCATTTACAAAGATGAACAAAATATGTGCAGGTTGTAACATACCAAGGATGATTTTTAAATTTGTTTCTTCATGCAGATATTACAGGGGGCACTCTTGCAGTTGTCTCCCTTAAACATATATGTATATATTATGTGCACATCAATGCAGACCTCATTTTTCAGCTGCAGAGGCCTTTCCTGAAAACGAAACAAGA
>JANHFL010001611.1:138325-155549 GCA_032468155.1 Oxyrhabdium leporinum | reverse complement strand
ATTGTGGTTGTTTTTAAATGAAGTTGTGAACCGCCCCGAGTCTTCGGAATGGGGCGGTATATAAATTTAAAATAATATATAAATTTAAAATAATAAATAAATAAATAAATAAATAAATGATATATACTTTTAATTTGACTCCCCCATCCCTTAAGAACTCTTGTTGCAATAGGAAAACTGACAAAATTTGCTCCAGTTTCTGTTAGCTATCCTGGAAGACACTTTCTATTCAACAGGACTATGAACCAGTCTCCATTATTCTGTTCATTCTTTGCACCTCTTAAATTGACTTCAACTTATCTCCAATATTTTCTTGTAGCCCATAATGTTCTCTGGGAATTCTGGATATGATGGTCCCAAGGACACCAGCAAGGGAAAAACTGATTTGCTAAATGAGTGTTGAGTGTTGAAATGAATAACTGCAACTGATCATTCAATTACTAATTCTTCTTCTGACATCATCCCATAAATCATTGGCATAGAACATATGGCCTTCAAATATTACTGAATTACATTTCTCAGTATTCCTCAGTACAGACCATACTAGCTTGGGCTGCATGTTGTTTATGCTTTAAAGCAGCAATTGCCAACTTCTCCAAATATGTGGATATTAGTTCCCAGAATTCTGGAAATTTAAAAAAATCCTCATATATGCTACAACCAGTTGGGAATGGCTGCCTTAAAGATTCACAAGAGGAACATCTCATTCTTCTTCAGCTTTCATAATGATGTCCCCTTTCCTAGCCATTTCCTCATCAAGCCATCCTTTTTATAAACCCAAATCAACTTGCTCCATTTCCTCACCTCCCCCAATAAAATAAACTTCCAAGAGGCAATAATATGTTACTATTGACCTTTACTATTTTGGAAACAGCAGAGAGAAATCACTCTTTCTTGTTGAGGTGAACATTAGTTTGAAAGAAACATTGCCACATAAGATAACTTCATGCAATGACTTCAAAATCTTCAGAGAAAAGCAATACCCCCCCCCCTCCTTCCCAATAACCTTTTGCCCTGTATAGGATCAACCTTACATTTTCTTGTGGTTCTAATTGCTTGCCACAATTTATACACTGTGGCATTGATGTCCAAGGGAAACAGGGGAATCTTTTATGTTATATGCTTGCATGCAGGGAAGTATGCAGTGGGGTACTTCAGGGTTCTGTCTTAAGCCCATTGCTCTTCAATATCTTCATAAATGATTTAGATGAGGGGATAGAAGGGGATCTCATCAAATTTGCAGATGACACCAAGATGGCAGGAGTAGCTCCAGAAGATAGGTGCAAGATCCAGAAGGAACTGGACAGACTTGAATATTACATCCTATTTAACAAAGTGAAATTCAATGGTGAGAAAAGTAAGGTTTTACATTTAGGCAAGAAAAACAACAACAAATGCATAGGTGCAGAATAGGTGGTAACTGATTCAGTAGCAATTACTGGAGGTGGATCTAGGAATCCTATGGAACATCCACTTAAATATGGACCAGCATTGTGCTACAGTTGCCCAAAAAGACAACACAATCCTAGGTTGCATTAACAGAGGGATAGAATCAAAATAATGTGAAGTATTAGTACTGCTTTATAATGCCTTGGTAAGACCACACATGGAATATTGCATCCGGTTTTAGTTGCCATGATATAAAAAAGATTTTTAGGCTCTAAAGAGAATGCAGAGAAGAGCAACACAGCTAATTATGGGGGTAAAACATGTGAAGAACAGTTGCAGGAATTGGGTATGTCTCGTCTAATGAAAAGAAGGACTAGTCTAATGAAAAGAGTGACAGGAAAGCACTGTTCCAATATTTGGGGGGCTATCACATAGAAGAGGGGTCAACCTATTTTCCAAAGCACCTGAAGGTAGGACAAGAAACAATGAATGGAAACTAATCAAGGAGAGAAGCAACCTAGAAATAAGGAGAAATTTTCTGACAGTGACAACAATTAACCAGTGGAATGGCTTGTCTTCAAAGGTTATAGATGTTCCATCACTGGAAGTTTTTAAGAAGAAACTGGACAGCAATTTTTCTGAAATAGTATAAGGTCTCCTGCTTGAGCAGGGGGTTGGATTAAAAGCCGAGATCCCTTTCAACTCTGTAATTCTCTTAAAATTGAATGCATGCTGCATTGCAAATGACTTAATGTATAAAGTGTGGTTGAGGCAAGGAGCAGGATTTGGCACCACAAGGCTTCTATTCCTTTATTGCTTTCACTTTATTTGGTTATCTCAGCTTGGTTGTGTATTTTTATACGAAATCATAAAACTTTCAATTTTTGAAATAGCCTAGATTTTTTTTCCAGTAAAATTAATTTTAAACAGAGTGGTCAGTATTAAATCAGAGGATTGATGAAAACTATGGGGACTTTTAGAATAATTCGACATGGTAGATCTCTCTTGATTCAAAAGAGAGATGCAGTTTGAGATGCTAGGACAATATTTTATTTATTGGTTTTCTTTTATTTCTTATGATTCATTAAAGATATCCCTCAAAAAATTGTTTCTAAATTGTAATGTGACAAAAAGCAGAAATTGTTCAATAAGTAGGACATAATTATATTAACCCCTGAATCCATTTTAACTTTATTCCCTGCCTGCCTACTTATAACTCTGAGAGACATAAACCCACACTGAAAGGCCATCAGCCAGAAAAGAGTCCCTCCATAAATAAACGTCAGAACAGGTTGGTTCGATCCAGTTGGTGTTTTGACTGAAGTAAACTCCAAAGGAGCAACACTATTCTATATCTTTCTACAGACATTCATTTCCAAGTTCTAGCAAGTTTTCTTCAGATAAATATCTTCTAAAAATAAATAAGAACAAGGCCTGTTTCAGAATCTATAGTGATGTCATAGTTATACTGTGACAGTCTTGGGAAGCTTCTAGAATATATGGCAGTTGAAATTAAGAGCAGGAAGGCCACCACAGCCAAAAAGGCGGGACCAGAGTTTTAAGGCAACTGTTTCAATCTAGGGGCCATGATTCCAGCTGGCTGTCAGTAGAAAAGGAAAAATAACCCCCACCATCTTCCTCTCTCTACAATGAAACAATTTATCAACAACCTGCAGCCCTAATGAGAAGACAGGGGATAAAAAGAAGAAGTGAACTCATACATGAGGGAAAGTTGCTCTCTCCAGCTGTTTTAAGTGTGGTGGGTTTAATTCCAAAGAAGGTGCCAATCAAGAGGCTTGGGAACTTTCACCATTGCTCCAGTTCCCTGGCAGACTAAGGACTTGTGCATTGATCTGTCTATAAGGCACAGGAAGAGGAAAGGAGGATGGATGATGACCCAGATCCCACTCTTGATCAAGTAATCCTTGAAAGCTCTGAAATGAACGAGCAAACACTCAGTGTTGGGGAATTGCAGAAATGCAATCTTGAGGGCAATGAGGAGAACAGCGTCCATCAGGAAAGTGGGGATAATGGCCCCTTCCTAGAGCAAGAAGTCACAAAGAAAACATCTTCTGGCAAAGATGCACCAGACCTAGCTTTGCAGACAAATAGCAGTGTGAACATTTTCAAAAGGAAGGAACAGGTGGATCAAAGCCAGACACCAGATGCTGCTGGAAGCCTCAAAAACAGCACTACATCTTCAAGGAAGCCATCCCGCCGAAGCCTTCAGTGGCCCCCTGGCCAAGATTCCCATCATAGCAATCAACAATCTGTTGGTCAGCAGACTCCAATAAGTCAAACGACTTCCCATGTACAATTTGCCAGTGAGGTAGATAGCAAAGAGACCACATGGATAAATAATAAAACTGGGAAAATGATGAAGTGTAGAAGCCAGCAAACAAGTACCAATTGGGAACGGAAAATACTTTCTGAAATTCTTCATTGTTCAAGTGAAATATCTGATAAAAGCAAAGGGACTTATAGTGAAGAAGATTCCACTTCAGCAGAAACAACAGAAACATCATCAGAATCAGATGGGCATCAAAACAATCTAGACCAAGAAAGGAATTCAATGGCAGATGATAACACAAAACAAAAATCTTGCAGGAGTAGCCAGGAATCCAGTGATCTACTGATCCCAAAGGTAGTAGATTCTGAAGATGAGATACCTTGGATCAGCCCCAAAACAGGCAAAGAGATGAAAAATAAAACTCAACAAACCAGCATCCTTTGGGAGCTCAAAACTCTTTCAGAAATTCTGCATTCATCTAGTCAAGAAAATTTTACCCAATCTATTGAAACTATTGAAGATACTATCTCTTCTTCAGGGAATACAGAGATGGAACAATCAGACTTCAGGCAAGATATCCAGCAACCTGAGGAATCAAAAATAGAGCCATCCATTAAAAAAGAAACATATAAATACGACCAGTCGCAACAGACAGACAGTGTTGAGACATTAAAGAAAGAACTGTTAGACGACAGCCAACAAACAGACTCTTTTACTGATTCAAGAAATGCTTCAGTTGACCTGAAAGATTCTTACCATAGCACCCAGCAATTAAAAGCTCAACAATCTCGGCATGGCAGTCAAGATTCCCAAAGAACTGTTCAGAATTTACTAGGACCTGCCTCTCAGGAGAGTGTTGGAAAGCAGTCTGAGGTGCTTGCTAGTCTCAAACCTGAGCAAAACCAAGAACCTATTATTACTAATGAACTTGATGAAAATACCTGGATAAGCAAAAAAACAGGCAAAGAAGTAAAGAATCACTCTCAACAGACTGATAAAAGTTGGCTCCAATATTGTGCTGTGAAGAAGCAAAAAGTAAAAAAATGTAGCAGTCAGCAAACTGATGAGAGCTTTCTTCGGTGGAATGCAGCAAACAAAATGACTATGCCTAATAGAGAAGACCTAGTAAGAGATAATGAACAGGGCCAACAGGGGCTTAGGAAATTCAGCTCTGGATGCCATGACCTTGATGCTCCTAATACTCAGTTTAGTGATTGGGACATATCACCTGTAGGGCAAGATGCAACTAGAAGAAAAACCTCCAATGCATATGAGCCAGAAAGACCTGAAGAAATACAGCAGCTGCATTATGGAAATGATAGGCCTACAGATGAAACACCTGTAACTGAAGTCCAGTGGCCAGATGAGTCTGAAAGCAGATCAACAATAAGTGACTCATCCATTGCAGAAAATGATACTGATCAGCAAACATACAGTATCATTTCTTTGGAAGATGGGATTTGGTTGAACAGAAGAACAGGCAAAATATTAATAAGTCACAGCCAGCAGACGAGTCAAACTGCAATTCCAACAGTTCTGAGTACAACATCCCTGCAAAAGGCTGGCAGTGGTGTGAGAGAAGAAGAGCTTCAAAGTCCTGGAACTGAGGAGGATGAAACCAATGCAGAGCAAGGAAAAACAAACATGGATGGACAGCAACTTGCAGGTAAGGAATCCCGCCATAGCAGTCTGGCAAAGCCAGATTATGACATACAAGCCATTCCAGCAGAACCTTTGGGAGAAAATCCTCAGTCTACTGATGAAGTTGAAAAACTGCTTAGTACCCGCCTGAGTGAGGCAATGTTGTTAAGTGCAGAATCTCCAGATATGGAAGATGAACCTGTGGATTTATACACCCCTGTAAAAGAAGGGAGCTGGATGAATTTGAACACAGGCATGCTATTGACTTCTCAGACTCAGCAGACAGAGGAGGATGCAAAGAAGTTTCTTGCAGTTGATGACCAGCTTTCTGGAGACACTTTTCAGCAAACACCTGTAATCCTAGCTTCAGGTAACAATGGTGTGCAATCATCTGCAGGGAAAGGCATGAATGATGATCCTGTAATGGGTAATAATAAGTCAGTGCTAGGTCTGCAGAAGCTGAATGCTGGCACCTAGAAGAGATGAGGAAGATCATAGGTGTGTCCATGGTGAGAAAGAGGAACAAGAACGTCGAGTGATCCAAAGCAGTGCTTCCAGGAACATGAAAGGAGGCTCAAATAAAAATGAAGAACCGTATACTGTTATGCTCATCTGACTGAATCATTCCAATCATTTAACTTTATTGAATTTTACCTGTAGTGGACAAAAGGGTCTTGAAGTAAAAGAAGGCACTGGTGCTAAACTGGAATTATTACAGACCAGCTAATGATTATATTAAGAGTTGTTCAGTTATATTAGGTTTCTGTGGGTTTCTTTTCTTATATAATTTTTATTAAGAATTTGGATTATAATCGGAAAATCTAATACAAACTAAAGTTAAAGAAAAAAGGAAATAGAAAGGAGAAAAAGTGCAAAAAAGAAAAACAGAAGAAAAGTAAGAATATAATCAAGAGAAAAGAAATGTTTAAGGAAGGTATTTCATTACAGCAAGTATAAACAACTTTATACTTCTAAGTATAACCCCTTCTAAGATTACATTTATCTCTTCATTCTATATCCTATCTCTTGTCTATAAACAATTCCATAAAACATTATCTTTTCAGCTTGGGTGTCAGCAAAAAGTCCATAAAAATTCCAGAAATAACAACATATCCATCTGGTTTCAACCTTGATCAAATAACATTCCATCATTTTACTTCTAACAGTCTTAATTTTTAGTTCAATAACATATTGTCATAGGATTTGATTTCTCTTAATTTCTTCATTGTCCCATTGCACAAAGTTCTTCAAGGCATTAACAAGTAAATCCAATACAAAAAAAGTATCCCTTTTATCCCGGCTAGTTTCTCTTGTAATGAAACATCCTTTCTAAGTCATTCTCTTGGCCTGTCAAATGTAAATCCATCTCTATTTTGTCAGATAAAATTTGTTCTACATCTACCATGTCATCAATATTATGTTTTGGGACATATAGCTAGTACTTGACTCATGACCACAATTGAGCCCAACATTTCCATTACTAAGTAAGACAGTTGTTAAGTGAGTTTTGCCCCATTTTACAACCTTTCTTGCCACAGTTGTTAAGTTAATCATTCCAGTTGTTAAGTGAATCATTCAGTCATTAAGCAAATCTGGCTTTTCCAATTGACTTTGCTTGTCAGAAGCTGGCTGAGAAGGTTACAAATGGTGGTCACACCTGGTGGTCGTACCAGGACAATGTAGCTATCATAAATACATGCCAGTTGCCATGTACTGGTATTTGCCATGACCACAGAGGTATGCTGCTATGGTGGTAAGTAACTAGGTAGAAGGCACTTTGAATGGTTACTAAATGCTGTAAGTTGAGGACTACCTATAGTTTATCCATAGAATAAACCTATTATTGATATTGCTGATATATACCTATTTTCTGATCCCATTCTTCAAAAGTTTCCTTCACTATTTTTATAGTTATAATATTTTGCAACATTTTGCAGGCTTGCAAATCTTTCCACTTCTTAAAAACTTTAGTCCTCTCTAGTGTCCAGTTTTTAAAATCATGAAATTGCTTTTCTTTATTATGTCTTGCAAAAATCAAAACAGAATCAATTTCACACGAGAAGCCATTTGTTCTTAATTACTTCCAAAATCTTTTTGTAAAAGTTTCTATATTGCAATTTTGTCTGGATCCTTAGTTCATTTTTAACTTTCTAAGATAAAAAATTTACTTAGCTTTTTGCTGTTTGTTTCAGATTCTTTAATTCATAAGCGTATGAGTAAATGTTTCTTTTGTCCAGGATTGAAAGCAGACTCACCCACTGTTTTCCAACTTGTCGTTCCAAAGGTCTCTAATAGCTTAAAAGTAGTTAATATACAGTTTCCAAAAGTGATCAGAAAGATTTCTATGGATTTCTCAGAATTTTAAAACTTAGGCAAGGGTTTTTGAGTATGTCAGCCTAGTTAGGTAGTCCAGACAAGAAGCACATCCAGGAATACTAGCTCTATCTTTACTATAAGGTAACATTAGCCAAATCTTGCAAGTCTGAAAATACATCTCTTTAACTCTTGTCTTCATAGTCCAAGGAAAGGAGGGTCCCTTCTGAGGCATTTGCCATATCTCCTTTGTTTCTGCAGGCTTGGTTGCCTTTTATCTAATAATTGCCTATTCTCTGGCTCTTCCTCTTATCTCCCAAGGTGATTCCCACATACTATTACCCTATAAGATAGGGACTTAGAAAACAGTTCCTTTCAATTACCACTTTCATCATCACTACCCGGTTTTTATTTTGGTGATGACTGCCATCTCTTTCTCAATGCCATCATTTTCATCTGCTTTCATCTCATAGCACCAAAATGAGTTAGCTACTTTGATGGCCATTCTTTAGACCACTGCTCAGAAACTTTAAAAAAGGAAGAAAAGAAAAAAGAAAAATTATATCGCCCCTTTATTGGATCTTAGCTGCAACCACTACTTAGTAACATACCTTACTTGTTTGCTAAAATTGTGAAATTGGCTGATAAACCTGTAGTCTGCTTTGAGGTTGGACTCAACACTAGTAAATGTAGTGCAAAAGAAATGATTTTTATGAGGTCCCCTGACTTTTAAAATTCAGAACAAAGCTTGCTGTATATATATGTGTCTTTTGTTTCCTCTTTAAACTTACAGAACACTTGTATTTGCATTTTTTGGGGAGACAAAATCTTAGCTTTTAAGCATTAAACTTGACATAAATCAGTCACTTTTCCTCTTTATTTTCTTAAAAAGCTCAAAACATACCTGTGAAACTACAAAATCAAGTGGGGGATGGTTAGGCAGGCATAGTCTGTTTAGTTTTTTTTTAATTTTTATATAAATTCTTAATCTGCTTTTTTATTCATAAGAATAAAGATATATTGAAGACAAAAATGGCTGTGGCTCACTGGTAGATCATGTTGTCATACACAATTCCCGTGTTAAATCGCTGACACCTATGTTTGCAGGAAAAAAAATGCTAACTAAGCCTCAAAGAGCTGTTTGGAATCACGGCCTATAACTGGGTTTGATGGACAAATGGCTTGACTTAATGTTTTCAGAACAGTGTTTCTCTATCTTTAAGATGTGTGGACTTCCACTTACAAAATTCTCCAGGCTGGGGAATTCTGGGAATTGGCCCACACGTCTTTAAGTTACCAAAGTTGAGAAACACTGTTTTAGAAACTACTGAGGTTCTAAAGCTTAATCCCCATTTCAGCTCCACCCCAAATTCAAGAATCCCAGATGGATGGTTTTCTGGCTGAGTTTCAACACCTCTAATGAAAGGGAGTCCATTGTCTCTCTGACCAGTTGGTTGCCTTCTCTTACTGTCAAGATTTTTTTGGACATTATGTTGGAAACCTTTCCTCTAACCTATTGTATAATTGCTTGGTTATGCTTGTACAAGACTAACTCTAGACTAAAATGAGGCTGAGCATTTGTGGTTTAGTGAATGATGGGAACTCAGCTATGGTCTTAGCATGTTCTGGGTGTCAGATCATCGCATTAACTTGCCACAGGGTATATTTTGCAGGACATAACATGTAGAAAATGTTCTCTGTTAGGCTGGGTTTAGGTTTAAGTGTTTCATATGAACACAGAACTCTCTTCATTCTATTAAAAATGAGATGCCAAACTGGGCTCATAGGCTGCGCCTTGAAATCCTGCAGAGGCCTGTAGAAATTGTAACCAAGCAGTCTTTTTTAAGGTGACAGAAATCTAGATCATTGAATGCCAGCAGTGTTGAAAAACTCAATTGAAACAGTTTCATGTACTGAAACAGCAAATCAAGGCTAGCATTACCTTGGGTTTCATTCATTTTCTCTGCTTGTTTAATGCAGTCAAACCACAAACTTTACAATTGTTCTTCCTTGTGCTAATGAGGGTACTTCAATATTCTTCTGCCAGCTCAGCAGGGGTGAGATTTCATTACTTTGAATACATGCTCAGAGCTGACTAATCCGAAGCAGACTCTTGGATCCAATATTCTATTGTCTGAATGATTGTGTCTCAAGAATAGACGGCTGTTGGGCTACACTTACAAGCACACCTAAACATTTATTATTGGTAAGAATAGGTGACAATGATGCTTTGACAGTTCCCCTTTCTTTTGTCTGACATATTGGGAAATTTCTGTGGGCAAGTTATAATTCAGTTTGCCGACAGAAATTTAGGATACAATCTCTATATCCAGATCAGAGTGAGTGCACACATGCACACCACTTAATATGGCTAGAAAAAAAAATGTTTGTTTATGAAATATTGTTTGTTTATGAAATATTCTCAAAGTTCAAAGAAGTTAACTGGAAAGAATAGGATGAAGGCAGACAAAAGCAGGGAAAGGGTGACATGAACAGTAAGCAACAATTTATGTTACCTATACCTTTATATATCAAAGGGCATAGAACTTTTCAAAACATAAATACTGTGGATTAGTAAGCATGAACAGCCCCAAAGGCCTTTGGTTGTTACACTTAACCCTTTTATGTACCTGACAGCAGCAGAATAGAAATGAAAAATGAGACACTGGGTGCGTCTACATCTATTCTGCAACATAAGAAAACTTTAGTGGATGGGGATGATGTATCTGAAGACCTGCCTCTGTCTTCGAAGACTATATTTGAGTCCTTCTATATCATTATGGTAGGCTCCACCCCCTCCCCTGTGTCTTCTTTAACTAAAAGATTTAGGAGGAGGTCAGCAAGTCATAACTCTTGATACAAGCAACCCCTGTTCAGAAGAGGTCAAGCTTTGTCTGTGTAATAATGAAAATTGCAGGCATCAACGGCTTTGGCGTTGTATATTCAATACCTATAGGGAAACAAATATGCTTATATACAAAATGTAAGGAAAAAATGCAGTTAGGGTGATCTTGGTACACTCTGAGCTTAATTGTTTTCTTATAGTTTTTCATTAGCAAACTAGGTAAAAGCATCAGTGTACTGATGATGTTACCTAGTTTGGTAATGAAAGGATTACCAGAAAAGGACCAAGCTTATAGAGCACCAAGGACCCCCCAGTTGAATCCTGAGCTACAAATATTCTCTTCTATCAGATGCAGTTATGCTAAGCAACACAAACTGAGCCCCTTCCCATAAATAGATTTATGCTCCAAAGCTTAATTGATTTCAATTTTCAGGTTCAAATGAGTGATTTTAACATAAAAAATATTTTAATCAAGGTTTAGTACTTCAGTCATGTGACTAGTTTCTGGAAGACCATTGCCTCTCTCCTGATGCTTCTCCCCTCTTCTCAAATTAGGATTTAACTGGTTGCATTTTGCCCCACATTGTCCTCAAAGAGAGCCCAACCAAGACCTCACCAGAGTTCTCCACATGAAAATTATTGTGAATTGCAACTAGTAAGACTGTGTGCCTTTTCTGCAAAAGCACAGAAGCCTCCGCTCCACCTTGGTATTATCTACAAAATGCAACAAGTATGATTACACTATTATACATTCACAGACAAGTTGCAAAGAGAGATCTCAGCAAGCATAACAATTGAAATCTTGAATCTGGACTGGGGAGGTTGTGCATTTGCAAGGCCAGATCTTTAGTGTTCAGAATATCTTACTACCTCTCTTCAAAAATCAGCAGAAGTTTATTAAGTCAAGCAAAATAAGCCAATATAAACAGATTGACTGAGTGCAATATTTCACCATGAGAGGGCACAACACCCATGCATAAAAGTGTTTGTTTTTTTTTTAAATAAACTTATTGAACTCCTCTAATTTCCCCTCCTCTCCACCAAATCTGCAATTTCTGAAATGGCCTCGTGCCAAGAAATTTAGTCTAGCTTGGAACATAACACAATATAATTGTGCTAAAAATTCATGGAGCGGTTGTGAAAAATCCTTGCATGATTGTTCTGTAAGGTTGCCATACACTAAACACAGTCATCACAATGTCTCCTAAACTAAGAATGGATTTTGTCAAATAGCTGACTTTAGCAACCTTTAACATTATCCATGAAAGCATGGAAGTGCAATGGACCACTAAAAGTAAAATGAAACAAAGATGCAACTTCCACATTCGGTTCCAGCTTTCCTTTTCTACACGGCCAACTTATTTCAGCTCTGCTTTTGTGAGATGATCAAGTGGATTTGAATGGTTGGATAGATCCATGGGAAGCAGTTTCCTAATATTCATTTTCTGGGTGATCTTGGTAAACTACATGCACATTGTGATGTGGAGCAAAGAAGGAATATGGCACAAATGGCTCCTTACATGGGCTGCATCATAAAGAAAAGCTTAAGCTTGTATCTGGGGAAACAACACATCTCTAACTAATTTCAGTTTTGCTGGATTTTGCTGTTCTTGGCACTGAGCAGAATTTCATTTTTGCTGAACGTTGATCTTACACTCCCAGTGTCTGCATGGCCCTGACATCTAGTCCTAATTGAACACATTTGCCGGAGGAAGCCTGCGTTTGTTGCAATGCTCAGCATACCTGATTTTATAAACCATTTGCTCTGTTGACAACTTATATATTTGTGGAGGTGGGAGCAGAAGGAGGAATGTAAAATGTAAAAAAAACAAAAAACCAGAAGCAAAAGAGGATCTTTCTTTGAAAGTCTTCAGGTGTTCTCATTTGGGGTAAGGCTGGCAGTTTTGATGACATTGTGCTTTTCTCTTTTCCTACTCTTTGGAAAATGTTCGACCAGATAGCACAGTTGTCAGGGTAATGTTAATTTAATAGCTGCCCAGCTGTAAAAGTTATAATGCTGATGCAACAGTAGCAATGAGTCAGCAGGGTTATTGGACTGTTACCACTAAGAGGCTGCAATATAAAACAGACCTTGTGAGGGGGTCTCTCTTTCTGTCTCTGTCTCTGTCTCTGTCTCTGTCTTTGTCTCTCTGTCTCTGTCTCTGTCTCTCTCTTTCTCTCAGTGTGTACTTCGGTCTGGTTACTGCTGTATTCAAGGCCTGTATAAAAGTACTTGTATGTATATAAGCTTTTTTAGGATAAAAACCACTATTTGTAAATACAAACGTGTGTGCTGTATTTGCTCCTGGGTTGTCTCACCTCGTCACACTGTGTGCACTCTGGCAACAGTGCAGGATTAGAACAGAACAGCAGAAGCAGTGTAACAGAGATTCTGTGAATTAAAATATCTTGTACTTTATGGCATCCAATGGGTTTAATAAAAAGCCATGGTGGCACAATGATTAGAATGCAGCATTACAGGCTAATTCTGCCAACTGCCAGCAGTTCGATTCTCACCGGCTCAAGGTTGACTTAGCCTTCCCTCCTTCCGAGGTTGGTAAAATATGAACCCAGATTGTTGGGGACAATATGTTGATTCTGTAAACCCTTAGCATGGTAAACCTTACCATTGAAAACCCTGTGAAGCATTGTAAAGTAGTATATAAGTGTAAGTGATATTGCTTATACAAAATTATTACAATTTTGGTGGTACAGATAGTCAACTTACAACAGTTTGTTTAGTGGCCATTTGAAGTTACACCAGCACTGAAAATGTGACTTGTGACCATTTTTTTCACAGTTATGACCTTTGCAGCATCCCCATGATCAAGCGATCAAAATTCAGATGCATGGCAACTGGCACATGTTTATGATGATTGCAGTGTTTCAGGGTCATGTGATCATCTTTTGCGACCTTCTGACAAGCAAAGTCAATGAGGAAGCCAGATTCATTTAACAATAAAGTTGCTAACTTTTCAACAGCAGTGACTCATTTAACAACTGTGGCAAGAAAGGTCATAAACTGGGGCACAGTTCACTTAACAAATGTCTTATTTAACATCAGAAATGTTGGGCTCAATTATGACCATAAGTCAAGGAGTACCTATACATATGTGTGCATGCATGCATGGGGGGGTCTCACATGCATGAGAGGGAGGGAAGTTGCCAGAATAACTGGCATTATTGGCAACATTTTCTTTAAAGATGGAGGATAATAGAGGTGGGGGTGATGAATAGCCTGTTGTTCAGCGCACCAGAAGAATTAATCATCTGTAGTTTAGAAGATTAAAATTCAGGCTAACTTTGATAATATACAGTCCTGAGATGTGAGCAATAAAATCCAATTCAGTAAAAGCAATTTTAAAGAAAGGGATGAAAATCTAGTTTGCATATAAATACAATACTTGGAGGTCACATTTTACTTGCCATTCATTGAATATCCGGATTTTTGCAGCAATGTGCTGTAACTCAGACAGAAATTCTATAAATGCAACATTGCTTTGTGTGAAGATTCAGCTGCCAAATTTCTGCCTGGAATGCAAACACCGGAGGTTTGGCAGAAAACTGGTGATTCATTTCTAGAGTGAAATATCCACAGGTATGTACGACCATTTCGTTTTTGCTTAATTTCCCATCTTAGCAATTGCAAATTTTGCTCAGCCCCATAATTTTTTAATCCAGTAAAAAAACCCCACCTGTATAAATTTCTTACTAATACATACATTTTACTATGCAGCATTGCTAGTGTGCATACTTCTTTCCTGCAATTTTCCCTTAAAAAAAATTTGTTCTATGCAGACGGTTCTTTAATATATGCCTTTCCCTTCATGCATAAATTTGGTGATTTTCTGAAAGCAACTGAGTTCTCCTACAAGTTTAGCAGGAAGAAATAGCCAGTTCTCGTTTCTCTTTGCACTAGTAGCCCCCTTTTTTAGTTCAGTTCTTAAAATACTCTAATGTGGTTGATAAAAGATATGCTTAGTGCTGGAAGTGGCACACAGAGCCATCTCTCTGGGCATGCCAGCTGTTGACCGTTGCTCTTCTGAGTTCCGGCGAGCGCATGCATGCCGGCCAGCTGGTCTTTGTGTGCGTGGGAGCACTGGAAACTGGAAGAGCAGCTCCCCCGGCATGCATGTGCATGCCGGCCACCTGGTCTTCACACACATGGGGGCACCAGAAACCAATAGAGCAGCTGCCCCGAGCGCATGCGCGCGACGGCCAACTGGTCTTCACACATGCATGCACTTTCAGTTTCCAGCACTCCTGTGCACGCATGTTGAGGAGCTGCTCTTCTGGTTTCTGGTGAGTGTGCACATTCATGCACGCTGCCGTTTTAGCACTCAGTGCCGAAACAGGTTAGCCACCAATGCCCTATACCATCCTTGTGCAATCTTTTCTTGAAAACCTCCAACGATGAAGCACCCACAGCTCCGGGAGGCAAACTGTTCCATGGACACACTGTCAGAAAATTCTTCCTTATTTCCAGGTTGACTCTCCCTCTGACAAGTTTCCGTTCATTGCTTCTTGTTCTGCCCTCAAGTACTATGGAGAATACATTCCCTCAGACACCCTTTCAGGTATTGGAAGATTGCTATCATGTTTCCCCTGAGCCTTATCTTCATTAGGCTAAACATGCCTAGTCCCCTTATCCATTCATTGTGTTATTTACTGTAGCCTCCAAATCCCTTATCATCTTTGGTGCTGTTTTCTGCACTCTTTCTAGGACCTCAGCATCTTTTTTGAATCCCAGTGACCAGAATTGGACACGGTATTCAAGGGTATAAAGTTCCCATGATAGTTCTTGCAGATTTCCCTCAAGATCATCTTTCCCTCTACAGGACTTATAGTTACCATAACCCAAGATTGGGGAATTTCCCTTGTGGGTGTAGGATGCCTTGTAGCTCTGGATGAATCAGTCATGGAATAGCAACCTGTAAGTGGAGGGCAGGGCATGCCTGCCATAGTGCACAGGGTCCAATTGGAATGGAGGTATTTGCTTACAGTGAAATGAAATGCAATAAGTAAACGCAGAACTGGAATCACTGATGGTGCTGGTGCAAGCCACAAAACCTTCTTTTGTTTTGTAGCAGAAAAAATGGGCCAAGGCTGCTTTCTCAGGAGGCTGTCTTCCTGCCCCCAAGAAATAAATACTAGTTGTCCTTACTTATGCAATTGAAAATATCACAATAGGGTCCATTTCTTTGATCTTAGAAGAAGATCACAGCAGAAATTATGGAAGATGGACCAAGTGCCAGAGAATGAGAGAATTGTAAATATTGTTCCTATCTTCAGAAAGGAAGTGAAAGGAAGCATTCAAAAAAAGACTAATCAGCTTGAGATTGATACCAGGCAAAACTCCAAAACAGACTGTTGATTTGTGAACATTTAGAAAAGAATGAATTGCTTGGCAGGAACCAGCAGGAATTTATCAAGTGTAAATCATGTCAAACCACACCAATCTCATTTTTGATGCAGTAACCTGTTTAGCAGATCATGGATATGCAATAGATGTGGAATACTTGACTTTAGCAATTTGCCTATGAGATTATAGTAGAAAAGATGACAACATTTGAGTTAGATTAGATACAGGACTGCTTAAAAATCATATAGTGAATGTACATCAATATTTCCCTCTCGATAGTGCACCACAGAACTCTGTCCTAGGCCATGTGTCAGCCTTTCAAGGTAGTCCAAACCAGGAGACCAAATCACAAATACCAAACTATTTTTATTGTTAGATTAACATAACAAAAACTTGCAATTCTGAAAGCCCTTCTCTCCCTTCCTGCCTTTATGTTCCAGAGAATTAGGGAGGAAGAATTCTGAGATGCTCCCTCAAATTGCATTCCTGCTTTGAACTCAGATTTTGTTTATCAGGCTGCTGTTTCCCAACTTTATTCTCACAGCCAATTACAATATGCTATTCAACATAATTAGAAATGATTTGCAGGATCCAATCCTGGTTTGTCTCCAGTACTAGAGGTTTGGTCTTCCAAAAATATGGAACACTTCACAAATTTGCTTGTCAACCTTGCACAAAGGGCATGCTAATACCTGAAGCATTCCATATTTTTGGAAGACAAAACCTCTGCTCCCGGTGACCAACCCAAATTGGATCCTGCAACATTATCCCGGAACATGTATATTGGCTTCATTCGAGAAATTATTTGTTTTAAAGGATTAAAATTATTTTAAAAAGTGCATATTACACAAAGAAAGGGGAGATGACAAATATTTTAAAGGACAGTATCAAAAATCAGGTAGATCTTGGCAAACTGAGATAATACGCAAAAACCAGCAAGACTGATTTTAATAGGAAGAAACACAAAGTAGGAAAACACAAAGAGGTGAGTATAGGCTGAAGAGGTGTGGGACTGCAATGGAAACCAGTACCAGCAGAAGTGATCTGGTGTCTACTTAGATCACAAGTGAAACATGAGCCAATGATGCAAAAAAGAAAAAAAGACATTCAATCCTAGGCCGCATTAAGAGCAGGATAATATCAAAATTAAAAGGTAGAATGCTTTGTTTCTCTTCTGCATTGGTCTGACTACATATAGCAATAGCACTTAGACTTACATACTGCTTCACAATGCTTTAAAGACCTCTCTAAGCAGTTTACAGAGTCAGCATGTTGCCATCATGGTTCTTATAGAATACTATGTCCAGATTTATTTATTTTTATTTATTTTTACATTTATATACCGCCCCATTCCGAAGACTCGGGGCGGTTTACAACTTATAAG
>JANHFL010001611.1:97254-112597 GCA_032468155.1 Oxyrhabdium leporinum | reverse complement strand
GTGGAGTCTGGGCAACTGAATGGAGCTAGCAGAGTGTTTTAATGGCTGGATGCCCTTCCTGTCGCCCGAATGTGCTAATATGTAATATATCTCTTTTGTGGTTTAGAATAGGGCTACTCTATTTTATCTCAGCAGCAAAATCCAGGTGACCCAGAAATGAAAATAGAGATGTGAACATTCCATTTTTGTTGATATCTAGAAGCTATTAGCTACTAGGTTTTGTATTGTATGGATCTAGCAATTATAATTTCTGAACTGTTTACTTGCTGAGCAAATTAAGCTAGTTGTGATTTGCTTGCAATTGCAACTGTGAATACAGCTGAAATTTTTTTATCTGTTCAGATCTGAATTAACTTCTATGCAAAGAATCCTACAGGACAGAATTCCAAATCTGCTGTATTTTAGATCTACTTGAAGTAACATAAATATGTTAAACTGTTATAGAAAAGGGCTAGAAAGAAATCCAAATAATTCACACACTTACCCTTTCCTAGCAGTGGGAATTTGAGCATCTTTTCATAACTGAAGTCTTCCAGCTATGGTGGACTTCCATTTCCAGAATACCTTTCAACCTTGCTGGCTAAATATTTTGGAAGAGTTCAACATATCTGGAAGACACTAAGTTGGTGTCAGTTGGTTTATAGGAGTATTTTTATTTAAGCAGGGGAAAAATTAGTGAGTTATAAAGATCCCAATCAAATAGAGCCTAGTTATCCAAATCTAGATATGAATTAAGACCATTAATTCTTGGAAGGTTATAGTGTATTGTTTAAAATTATTCTTCTAATAAGCAGAAAGTCATTCTTATATTTCCTAAAATTCACAGTTACCCTGGGCCAAAAGGTACAAGGAGAAACAGAATGGTAATGTCAAATTTAGTCCTGTTCTTCCCTTAATAAGATCAGAAAGATTTTATTTATATATTTCAAGTATTGCTGATTTATTTTCTGGGAAAAAAACACTTAGACCCGTGTAAAATTTATTTCTGATATCTGTAAATTCTGCCAATGATCTGAATGGAAACATGTTAGAGTTGACCCCTTCAAAAACTAGTGGAAGGTTGTGAAAAATGATTTGTGGAGGACAGAGATAGAATGAGTGGAGAACAAGAGAGAGGCAGTCTCTTTCTTCTGAATGAATTGATCAGATGTATATTCATCTTGCTTTGTGGCTTGGACTTGTAATAAGATAATTTGCTTCCCATTAAGAACGTTTATGTTTTGATGGCTCTGTCTACAGTATTTGGAGTTTATTAGACTATCAAGAATGGTGCATGTAGGATGGCCAAATGTGATTATATAAGGACAACCCATTTATGCTCATTTGTAGGAATGAATGGCTGTTACATATGGTCTATCAACATAGGAGCAAGGAGCAATTTGGACAATTTGTTCAAATTTTATGAAGTTGTTTTGTTTATTAGATAAATTTCTAGTCACATTGTGCCTGCCCGTCTCCCTACCTGCATTTTCCTCTCTCCTCTCCTCTCCTCTCCTCTCCTCCTCTCCTCTCCTCCTCTCCTCTCCTCTCCTCTCCTCTCCTCTCCTCTCCAATGGAGGTTATATCACAATGCGGTCATGACATAAAAAGCACACATGCTAGAAATCTCCAAGTAACATTGCTTCATTGATGGGATCTGGAAAATGCAAATAACCTGGCCCCATACTAGGTTAAAATGAAAACCTGCACCTTGCATTGCACACAGAAACCTATTGGGAGCTATGTGGATGTACTATGGATACCAACTCTGCACATGTAGCATCCTGGATTAGCTGAAGCATCTGATTTTTCTTCAAGGACAACACTATACAATAGTCAAATCTGGGGTTGATTAAAGTATGAGTGACCATTCCTTATGTAGAATGCTCACAAACTGGTGCACAAGATGCAATTATGCAAGGACCCTTTTAGCCACACCTTCCACCTTCTCCTTAAGCACACTGTTACCTTATATTGAATCAATGCTGAAAAATCCATTGAAAGTGGATATGATCTCCCTAGACTTGGGGGGGCACATATGAAAGTGGATATGATCTCCCTAGACTTGGGGGGTGGGTGGGTTTGAAGAGATTGCTAAGTTAAGGAAGCTCAGAAAAGTCAGGGGAGCCACCGTCTGGGCAGAACTCTCCCAAATTATTGGTTGCTTCTTCTACAATTGGTTTATCCTTTCAGGAGTTTACCAATAGGAATATTAAGTGCTATGGTGGAGCAGTGGTTAGAATGCAGTAGTGCAGGATACTTCTGCTGATTGCCGATTACCAGCAGTTTGGCAGTTCAAATCTCACCAGGCCCAAGGTTGACTTAGCCTTCCATCCTTCTGAGGTCAGTAAAATGAGGACCCAGATTTTGGGGGGCAATAGGCTGATTCTGTAAACTGCTGAAAGAGGGCTGTAAAGCACCATGAAGCAGTATATAAATCTAAGTGCTATTGCTATTAACTTTGTGAGATTTTTGGATTTCCAGAAGATTGATATTCTTGAGCATGAGCAAACAAATACAAATTGCTAGGTATAGTTCTATTCTGCCTGGCAGTTAAAACAGAAGTGGCCACAGAATGTGTTGTTGGTTTAGTATGGTTGAGAGCATGGTAGGTTTCAGTACAGTCAGCACAGGCTGAGCTGACTTTGCTCTCCAGAGAGGACCATAGTTCAATAACATCATGGTGAAGACTACAGGATGCATATTTAGAGATTAGCCAGCACTTGCAGAATTTTCTCCTTCTCCATCCTCTTTATTTAATGACTGCCTTGAGAGAAAAAAAATTCTCTTGCCTCTTCACTTTCTTTCTCTATTGAAATTTATGTATACGAATCAAGATAACCTTCATCCTTTTATCAACCCCTTCCTCCAAGGAAAAGCTGTAGACTTTGCACTTAACATTGATTGGATCAGAGATGAGAGGAATGCAAGTTTCCCACCTGTTATATTGGAAAAGAAAGGTATCATGAGTGACAAGCTCACAGTGAAGACAAGACACTAGAGAATAGAAGTTCCTACAAGAAAAATATTCTCATGGCATTAAAATGTAAACATCTAGCCCTGCGTAAGCACTATGTTCAGAAATTTCCACTATTTTCTCTGCTTCATCAGTCACAGAGAGATGCTCTATTCTCAGTTAATCTTACCATATTTTGGCAGTCTACAAATGCATGGATTTCAAATATCCAAATTTACAAGTGTAGTGGTTAAGGCATCAGGCTAGAAAGTGGGAGACTGTGAGTTCTAGTTCCACCTAGGACATGAAGCCATCTGGGTAATCTTGGGCTAGTCACTCTTTCTCAGTCCTAGGAAGCAAGTAATGGCAAAGCACAGGGCTATCAAACTGAAGGCCCGCAAGCCAGATCCAGCCCACGGGGTGCTTATATCTGGCCCATGGGGCTGCCCTGGAAACAGAAAAGGACCAGCCCGTCGTGGCTCTGCCAGTGAAAATGGAGCAGGCATGGGCGACTCTCTTTTCAGCTGTGATGGTCTCCTACAATCCTCTGCCAGCAAAAATGGAGCTCAGAAGGGTTGCAGGAGGCTGTCGCAAGCGCCATGGGCAGCCCTCCCAAGCTCTGTTTTCGCTGGCAGAGGGTTGCAAGAGGCCGTCACAGCCGAAAATGGAGCTCAGGAGCCAGTTTTCACTGGCAGAGCACTCGGACCATCACAGGCACCCCCAGACATGAGTAACTTCGAGCTGGCCATGCCCACCCGGGCCATGCCCACCCCAATCCCTCGAGGTCAAACACGACCCTGATACGGCCCTCAATGAAATCAAGTTTGACACCTTTGGCATACAACTTCTGAGCAATCTTGCAAAAAACAAACAAAATCCACCCTGCAGGGATTTGTCTAGACAGTCTTTGTGAATGAGACACAATTGTACAGAAGAAGAAAAAGGTTCCTAGTAAGGAAATTCTGAAAATGGAAAGTCTCATATTTGGGAAGTGCCCAGTTTGGAAGGGAAATTTGTGACATGCTTAAAGTCCTAGCTTCCCTCTGGCTTTTATAATTTTACTAGATACTTCCTATAGCATCTGAAGTCAATTCTGCAGCTAGAAAAGTTAGATTTCAGGAGAGGGATGTTGAAATGAAAACTGCCTGTTCGGGATAATTGTGCTCAGCTCAGGCTTGTTATTTCTTTGAAGCTGGAGGATAGAGGAATTTACTGATCAGGAAACTGCCACTTGGTTAGCAATTGTTCTGTGCTGGACTGAAATTTGTTCAATCATGTTTTACTGAATAATCTGGATTAAAAAAATAATTTATAAGGCTTCCTGCCATAATGGCTTGCATAAAATGAACCAAATACTCTATGGGTAATAGAACTTTGTCCTGATATCCAGTAAGACTCAGATCAGTAGACTATCCTTTTGATCCCTTTCTCACTAAGAACCTTAGAAATATCTATCCTCTATAATCCTAACCTATCATCAGCAACCTTGAATTCTGCACTCCATTCTGCAGTTGCCTGAATCTGAAAGGTGGTGCCAATAATATTCAACAGATCCAGGTTAAGCAAGGAAAGTCTTCACCAAGGACAGCAATCAAGCTGCAAACAGTCAAGTATATAGACCTTGGTTAAGCACACAAACCAAATAAGGTAGAATTTTTCCTATGCAAAAGTACCAAAAGTATCATAAATACAACTATGTCTTGTCTCCTCTAATGCCAGATGATTTCCTCTGAAGCATTTTTTCTTCTCCTTTGCCTTTCGTTGTCATGAAACTGGTGACATTCTTGTGGGCTGAGTAGATACTGTAGGTCTCTGGTACATAATCATGGTTTTCAAGAAAAGGAACAATGGGACATATTTTTGCCTTATCTTAATTTGGCCCCTCTGCTTTTGCTTTACTGAGTGCCTCATCTTGTTCCTCCTTCTCATTCAAGATCAGATATCAAAAAGGAAAGACATTGATAGATTGGATATCCGAAAGAATACTCAGAATCTATTCAAAGGGGGAAAACAATATGCTAATTTCAAGGGATCACGGATCAAATGTTATCAGAGAATAGAATAAGCTGTACAAATGCTGGCGTGCAGAGTCAGAGGAGAGATCTCAGAGTAGAAGTACACAAGGATTCTGAAAAACATTTTCTTCTGTAACTTGACCAATTCATGATGCAGCCTGTTAAACTTCATGGGTTTTCATGACAGGATTCATCTGAACACTTTTGCATTATTACAATTCCAAAGAGATGACTATATCCAGCACCTCTAATTTTGCAATCTGGCATTGCTGTACCATTTTAACATTTGTTCCTTGCATGGCAGTGTCACTGTTGCTTTGGATTCAGAGATGCAGATTTCATTTAATTACCTGATTTTTTTTAGACCAGGCATTACTGAAAAGAGAGAAGGGGATTGTGAATGCCTTTTCTTCTTTCTCCTTCCTTCCTTCCTTCCTTCCTTCCTTCCCCCATCCCTCTTTTTTCTATGTATCAAGATTCTGCCCATAGAAGATCATTCCCACTATAATCAGAACCTGAAAGTTAGATTGGATTGAGATATCATGACTTGCCCAAAGACATTAAATTAGTTTAATAATTTATTTATTATTATAGTAGCATTTAAACTACTTCCTTACAATTTGGTCCTATTATGAAATACTAATGCTGAAATACTTGGCAAGTCAGCAGAAGGGAATGATTTTTCTCAGATTATTATTCCCCATCTAGCCATTGAAGATCTTAAGAAGGATGACTCACTTCCTACCTCCATAATTTGACCACTTCAATATATTTTAGTTTGTTATTATTCTAATGGTTTTATTGGCAGAGTTCAACATCAAGGGTAATATTTCTGCTGTTGATATTATTATTCCTACTATTTTGTTCAACGCCTTTTGCTCTCTCATTGAAAGGACTTACTACCGTATGTATTTTAGGTGATACATACATATTAGTTTAAGTATAATGCATTTTGTCTATCACCAAACTTATGTGGATGGATATAAATTTTGATTCTGCTCCTGTGATCTTGAGATCAAAATTTCTAGATTTGATCTGGAATGTGATGTGGGATGTGATTTGGGAAGAACAGCTACTGACAGTTTGCTGGGATTTGGGAAGAACATGGCAGAATTCTAGTTCATTACCTACAGTTACTTTGGTTTTAATTATTGGGAAGGTTACATTTATCAATTTCAATATAGTATTTCAGTGTGCCAACCTTGTATTTGTTTTGTTCTGCCTCCACATTAATCGAGCGAAGTTTAATATTAAAAGCATCTATCCCCAAATTAAAATGTATTTGCCTCTTCATATGTATGTTTGCCAAATATTTATATACAGCCATCCCTAATAAATGAATTATGTCTGTTTATTAGAGATATTTTGCCTTCACTAAGTCATGCATTTGCTTACGATGAACAACTTTCAATCTGTCTAGAAGTAAGTATGAGTATTAAATTGCATGTTTATTTAGAAAGTGCAAATTATGTCACACTAAAATAAGAAACAAATGAATTCCCTTTCTCCCAGTGCTGAGGAAGTAACATTACTGGTTTAATTTTACCAATCTGTCTTTTCCTCTTCAGCCTGAAGTTGAAGGGTGATCACATGGAGGGATGATGGACACTCAAGGAGCCAGGGTTACTAAAATGCATTGACTTACATTATATAAAACAAAAATGGTATACATCTTATCCTAATCGTATAATCGTATAATCAAACTTAGAAGTCATAAGCAAACATACAGCTGGAATCTAGAAGTCTCTGGCAGGCAAGCATGAAATAGAACAACCAAGACTTATGATGGGGGAGATGGTATATCTCTAACTTAAAGGTGGTCAACAAAGTTGAACTTTCCTTCCTCTTATAATATAAATATATATCAGTTAATCAATTAGATTGATAGGTATGCTAGGAATCCAAGAATCCAAACAAGCCCGTAGAACTACATAATAATATTCTAATCCTCTTCTTTATTTCAAATGTCTTATTTACTGCATGTCTAAAATCAGAGAGTTTTCTAGCTTTTTTTTTTCATATGATTCCTCATCCAAAAGAGAGAGACAATTCTATCTCACCATTCAGGCAGCCCCAAAGTGGATGGTGTAATGTTTTGAAATTGCATTGTTTTTTGAAAGATATCCAGGTTGGGTGCATTTCATAAATCATTTCCACTTCACTTAGATACAAATTCCATGACCTTACCTATAATAGTAAAAGCAAAACCATGGAAATACAAAAATATTCTGTTCTGGGCACCAAATCCTTCATGTGCCAGTGCAATTGTTTAGGAATTCTTAGCTTGCTTTGGTTTTGCAGCCAAGCAATGACTGATCATTGCATAGTTTCTGAATGACATGCAAAGTTATTACATTTATAGTCTAAAAGCTGGAAAGAAAATAGTATGCTCATGTTGATTGTAGATAGACAAATGGCAATGTAGCTCCTTAGCATATAAAAATGAGTATGAGAGTAAAGGATTTCCTCCCAATATTAAACCAATTAATTTTGTTTGCAGAATCCTGTTCTAATTTTTTTGGAAAATGCTATTATTTTTGCAATTAATATACTCTCCAATCTAGTTGCTTTTGAAATAATTTCATAGCGGCAAACTTTTTGGAAGATGCTCCACTTTCAGAGTTTATTTGGGGATAGGTAGTTTTCAGGTGACTTTTAAAAATAATAGTTGAGAAAACACACACACACACACACACACACACACACTCCTTAATTTCCAACTGGTCATTTAACAATTCTTTGAAGTTACAACGGATTTCCCCAGAGCTATTTACAACCTATTTTCAGAATTACAATGGCTGCAACATCCCCCCTCAGCCCCCCCCCCTGGTCATGTGATTGCATTTTGGGAATTTGGCAACTAGTTCATCTTTGTGGCTGCTTCCAAAGTCCCACAGTCGCATGACTGCATGATGCAATGGTGTTTTTGTTTTAAACCATTTTTGGTATCTGGCAAAAAACACCTATTGGGGGAAATGAGCACCACATTAGCTTAACAAGCTTGTTTTACAATATTAGCTTGTTGTTAAAAAGTGGCCATAAGTTTGAACTCATGTGATGTCTTAAAATTATCTTAAAATCACAATGACTTATGACTGTAATTCCAGGCTCAATTAAAATCATAAGTCCAGGACTACCAGTATACGCATAGTTGCCATCCACAGGTTAGGATCACAAGCACAAATGCAAATCCCCTAATCTGTACTGTTGGGTTAGTAAAACATAGTTGATTTTTTTTCACATGAAATGCTATGCCTAAGGAATAAAGTATTTTCTCTCTTAACTAATTTAGGATGTTTCATTCTTTGTTTCTTTTTTCAAGGGACTATTGTTTGCCTTTCCTGGTTGTCTGTAAAAGAGACTTTATGATCAAAGAAGCAAATACTTCAGCTTCCCCTTTGTTTTCATTTCCATGTTTAGGAAAAGGAACACTTCTATATAGACTCTGGGCCACGAACAGGGTAGAAGCTCTTAGTTGTCATGCATCAATATATGATAATATCTGTAGCTCAGGGTTGAAATGTGAAGTTTTTGATGTTTTCTGAGCCTGACTGTTTGCTTGAAGACATTTTATTGCCCAACCAGATAACATCAACAATGCACTGACGTTATCTAGTTAGGTATGAAATATCTGCAGAGATACAGCCAAGCTCAGAGAGCACCACAAATGTCTCACCATATTTTCTCCATAACAGTAGTTACCTTCTTTTGTTTAGATGCCCCAAGAAGTAGCTAAGTTGCCAATAAATAGCCAACATGGATCTTTAACAAGATCTCTTTATTGTCATAATAAATGTGGTTTCTGAATTAATCCATTTTCTGGGTTTAACAATATGCTGAACTTTAGCCTAATTAAATAGGATTAATTCAGACAGAACTGAAGCCACCAAAAACAAGCCACAATTAAATTTAGTTAACCAACATATTGTATGAATGCAGATGCCATCACTTTAATCAATATAGTCAAACTTCGTGAGAGCATAGCCTATCTAGAGACCAAATGCTGCAGCTAGAATTGGCAGGTGTTAAAAGGGAACTTTAAGATGCTGGAATTTTGACTTACCTTCATGCTACCCTTCCATTTTTAGATATGGTGAAGGATACTATCTTATCACTAATATTGAAATAAATAAAATTTAAATTTCATTTTGTGCAGAATGGAGAAAGGCATCTCTTCTCACTTCAACACATATAATTCCAGTGCATTTTTAAAAAAAATCAATTTCTTCTGTGTCAGAGAATAGGTGGTACAAAGTTACAGAGCCCTTCTAAGTAAAGAAAAGCCTGCATTTATAGAGCAAAGGAAAGTTTATCTGAAGTCTTTATTTAAAGGAACATTTCCTGAGCATGTGCACACTTCTAGCTGCTTTTACAGCCCTTCTTCATCCATGTTGCTAATCTGGTTGATGCTTTTTGAAATCAACAGAGACACTCCTCTCCTTTTCATTTGTGCCCTATTAATAGTGGAGTATTTTAGTATTTCAAATTTCCTCCTGTTCTGGTTTTGTATGCATGTAACAAAACATATTATTAACTGCTGCATACTGTAACTAATTATGTTTATTTTGGGCCCAGTGCAGCTCTTTAATTAGGAACTGTTTGCATTTTCACAGCTTCCCAGTGCTGAAAGTTTGCTTTCATAATTAAAACTAAAATGCAAGCAAAGAAGTTCCATTCGGTTGGCATGAAAACTATGTTGTAATGAAGAAGAAATGGCCAGGCAGCAATATAATGCTCCTGACCTCTGGTTTGCTGTTAACTCTTCTTATTTGTCAAAGAGGCAGGCAAGATAAACTATTTTTTTTTCCTGAGATTTTAAGTGGCAAGAAATTAGGGGACAAACATCATGCTGGTGTTAGAAGAAACTATTAGAGCTTATTTGGATCTCTAGCACATATATGATCAGACCAGATTTCAAAGAAAAAAAACACAGTACTATAGCATTGTTCATTGCTTGAGTAGGTGACCTCTGAGGAAGGCAGCAGACACAAGAGCCTGTTCAAACCTCCCATATCTGGCTTTGGTCATGCCCCCCCCCCCCACTTTATAATTGACTTCTAGACTCATCCAACCATGGTTGTACCAAATAACAGTAATGAGGACAGGCAATATCACTTCAGTAGTGGCTAAATAATTCTAGCAAGATGCTATAAGTCTTTAGTGGGGAAATGATCTTTGTCAGTATCTTACATATTTAATCTTTAGACCATTCCATCCAATCTCTGCATCATGGTGACTCTGTTTTTAAAGTGCAAGAAAAAAAATCCATTTTTAATGCAACCTGTTTTCTAGATAATTTCTTCTGTGCGTATTGCTTTTAGACATAAGCAATATTTCTCCATGCAACTTTTGCAATTTCAATTAGCTGTTTGAAGACACCATGAATTTCACTCTATCCATTCCTTGACATGATCCATTTTGATCAATCATATCAATCATATCCCTTTAATTTGGTTAAAGGTTTATGCTGATTTTTTTCTGACTTTCCTAGACCTCTAGAACCTCTATTGGTGGACTAGTGTCATCCACTTCACTGCTCACCACATTCATGGTCAAGAATCAATTTAACAGAATGAGTTCAGGGGTGAACAGTAGATGAACATGCTGAGTGCTTCAGTTCATGAGAAGACCATGATCTATAACCAGTGTTTTTCAAACTTGGCAATGTTAAGAGTTGTGGACCTCAACTCAGGTTGGCTGATGAGAGTTGAAGTCCACACATCTTAAAATTGCCAAGTTTGAAAAACACTCATCCAAGCCAATATGTGGTTAAGAAATTTGTTCTGACCAATATCAGTGGATGTTCACTGGGGCAGTGGAGTTACAGTAACAGTGGTGAATGAAGCAAAAAGCATGACTCCATAACCTCCTTTGTTGGGAATTGGTTTGTTTGTTTCCTCTAAAGAATTCTATAAAGGGTACCACCTGTTTTTAAGGATGAATGGGATATTAATAATGTAATATCAGTCTTGGAAGCAAGAAAGAAACAAAATATATTACTGAAGCTTTCAGAAGTGATGTAAACAATAAAGGTTTGATGGAAGGGTAACAGGATTTGGTTCTCTGCCTTGGCAGAGTTCTGTTTTCAGTTTGCTAGAGTCTTGAGACTTCAAAATTGATGCATCAATCAAATGCAGCCCAAGAGTAATATTATAATTAGCAATTGTATATTAATTGCCGGACATAGCCACCCTGCTGTAATCTTAGGCAAAGCAAATTATCACAGTTTAGTGTTCTGTTGGCAACATTTTTTTCGAACTGAGGGTTATTTTCAGGAAAATGACACAGACCAAAAAGACACAGGATGAATAAACAAGAAACAAATAAATGAAACCATAAATTAAAATAAAATACTTTAGATGCAAGAAAAATGAATTATTATTCTCTCCCTTCCCTCCACTGTTTAAAAAAAATATTGAAAGTTTTTCAGATGTTTTGAGATTATCTGAGTTGTATTTCCCACCAGTTTATCATATTCATTAGTAGTTTGTTGCTGAAACTGTGGCTATTCTACTAAATTTTGTTAGCAAATAAGTGAGGATTTATGCCTGCCTGCCTGCCTGCCTGCCTGCCTGCCTGCCTGCCTGCCTGCCTGCCTCTCTATCTATCTATCTATCTATCTATCTATCTATCTATCTATCTATCTATCTATCTATCTATCTATCTATCTATCTATCATTTGTGTATCTCCTTCCCATCAGTCTTGACTCCTGGTAGATTAAAACCGTATACTGTATTATTACTTAGTATTTGGAGCTGACAATGAAGATATCAAAGGATAGCTTCTGCCTTTTAGAATCTACCATCAATAATAAAGGAACAAGCAGTTAAGAAATAGCATTTGGTAGAGCAGCTATGAAGGCCCTGGAAAAAAAAATAAACAGGTGCTGTGATATGCCTATACAGTACCTACAGTGCCCACAAAGATCAGAATGATGTTTTCCCTGTGACTCTCTATGGAAGTGGAAGAAGAATGGGAGGAATGTTGATGCTTTTAGACTTTGGTGCTGAAGAATATTTCTGAGGACAGATGAGAAGACAAACAAATGGATCATGTAACAAAGAGTTCTTATTCTAGGCACTAATTTTCAGGCTCAAATTATCCTATTTCAGATACATTATAAGAAGACCTAGTTCCCTGGAGAAGGATCTAATGCTGGAAATGGTAGAAGGACAGAGAAGAAGAGCAGCAAAGTGGATGGACTGTGGTGATGAAAGTTGGAAAACCTGAAAGATCAGATCAAGGACATATAGTCATGGGAAAAATATATATTGATGTGGTCACTAAGGATCAACACTATGTTGATGACATTTAGCAATAACAATAGTACTTAGACTTATATACTACTCCATAGTGCTTTACAGCCCTTTTAAGCAGTTTATAGAGTCAGCATAATGCCCCCAATAATGGGTCCTCATTTTACTGACCTTTCAAGGATGAAAGGCTCAGTCAACCTTGAGCTGGTCAGGATCAAACTCCTGGCAGTGAGCGGTGAGTTAACCTGAAATACTTCATTCTAACCACTGCAACACCATGGCCCTCATTCATTCATTCACTCACTCACTCACTCACTCACTCACTCACTCACTCACTCACTCACTCACTCACTTAATATAAGGTTGCACAACTTCCATTATCTTAAGAGCCATACCTGTTTTTGGACAATAAAACAAGGGCCACACTGCAAAAGCAAATAAGTCCACCTTTCATTATGAAGGTATTGATTATTTTTATTTTCAAATAGTTTATCTTCTCAACATTCATATACATACAAAGATGAAGACATCCTGCTTCCTTCCATGTTTAAAAAGCAAGATTTATAGAAGCTAAGTCTTCTTCCTACACTTTATTTTCCTTCCTTCCCCCACACTTTCCTTTAGCAGTTTGGATTTGAAGACAAAAAACTATTTTGCCATGCACAGGGGCATCCATAGAGGATTTATTTTACCCCATCAATGCAACTTTTTTTTCCACAACTGCTCTGTGATCCTCCAAAAAAGTTGCAGACAATTTCTATATTTGCATCTCCACAAACACTGAAGCATTTTTTTTTGCCATTCAATCTACTTGCTCCTACTTTTCTTCTAAAGTAAATGTATAAGAGGAGAAGGTGGTTGCATCAGTGAAGATGGGAAAAAAAAACAGGGTGCCATTTCTTGGATTCCCTTCCCTAGATCCCTTCCTAGGCTGGTTGTGATCCTAGGGTTCCAATTATACATTTAGGATTTCTTAGAGGGAGTTTGTTTGATGGCCTCTTTCAGAAAAGTACATCTTCACCTTCGCTTAAAAAGTGACATCTTAGCCAGGAATTATTATTTAATTAGCATATGGCAAGGGATTTTGATATATGTTTCATTACTCAATGGATTCCACACTGATTTGGATGGTTACTTTTCCTCTCATCCATCCTGAAAACAGTAGGGGTCCGATCTGCATCACTTCAGCCGAGCCAAGCCCCATCTATCCCGGCAAGTGCGTATGTGTGCAGGAGGCTGCTGGCGTGCACAGGCCTGGCTCATGTCATCCCAGCAGGCATGCATGCGCACAGTAGGAGGCAAGCACACACACTCACAAGCCCTGCCCTACAGGAGGCGGGCGCACACGCACCTGCCAGGATGAGGTGGGCCGGGTCTGTGCACATGTATGCACACGAGCCTTCTGGGATGGCATGGGCCGGGCAAAGTAACACACACGCCCGCCGGTATGGAAGGGCAGGATGGAAGCAACACTGGCTGGCCCCTTACCATTTCCAGGATGGCCACTCTTACCAGCCTGTGTGCGTGTGCAGGGGAGGAGGTGTCCAGCAGCAGGGACCCTCCAAGAAATGGGCATGGCAGCAGCAGCACTGGCAGCTAGCAAGGGGGAAGACATGTGATGCAGACCACCGGACACACCTGCTCTATCTCATGTGGCTGGGACAGGACAGGTGGCTGCCCAACACATCCAGCAGGCCGGGCTGTGTGCCTCTCCCCTGTGCCTCTGCCTTTGGCTACTGCTGCCATTGCGGGCAAAGACAAGGTGAGGAGAGTATGGGGCAGTGGCTGCCTACTCTGTCCCATCCTTTTTGGCTTGCAGTTGGAGAGCAGGTTACCGCTGGTCATCTCCTTGGCCCCCTCATGGGTCTTGCCCTTGGCCCGAGAGTGGAGTGCATTCCCTCACGCAACCAATACACTTTGGCACCACCAAGGCCACCAGCAGCTCATGCAGGTCCATTAGGCCGCTGCCATTGCCGCCCAGAGCACCAGGTCCGCCCAGCCCAAAGGAGGCAAAGTGGCCAGCTGGAAAGGCCAAGTAGAAGTGGTAAAAGCATGCCTATTCTCAGCAGGCAAAAGGCGGTCACCACAAACGGGTAAATCTCGATTCGCATCGGCGCTATGGCTGCCCAAGCCCAGCCGGGGTTACATGCCTTCCCGCCCTGCATCTCTGCTGGGCCTGGGTAACCAGGGCTCTGATGAGGATCTGGCTTTCCCCACTTGCGGTTGCCATTTTGTGCCTGCTGGACCTGGGTGTGCTTTACCACCTCTACTCGGCCTTTCTAGCTGGCCACTTTGCCTCCTTCGGGCTGGGCAGGCCTGGTGCTCCGAGCCACGCCTTCTGGGAATGCCGGCTGAGCAGGGAATTTTGCTGCAATCCTCAGCTTGGAACAGAGATGCAGCGGGGAGACTGCCTTCAGTCCAGGGAAGGGACTGCAGCCTTGAGGGTTCTGTCTAAAGGAGCTGTGTCAGTCAGGCAGTGCTCCAAAAGCGCTCTGGAATTCCTGCCTCCCAGGGCAGGGCGGGGCTCGGCTTTCCTTGCAAAGCAGCCCCAGTGAAGGAGGCGCATCACTGGGGGTTCCCTACTCCTGACAGCTCCTGGGTGGCAATTCCGCCACTGCTCGGCAGACCCACCCAGGAGACAGTGGCCAACTAGAAATATTCCCCTCACACTCCCAATGCACCTTGGCACTGAGGCCTCCAGTAATTCAGGCCCAGGCCCAGCAGGCAAAAAATGGCCACCACTGTAAGTGGGGAAAGCCAGATCCCCATCGGAGCCCTGGTTACCCAGGCTCAGCAGAGATGCAGGGTGGGAAGGCATAAGATCCCAGCTGGGCTTGGACGACCATAGTGCTTTTGTGGATGGAGCTTTCTCTACTCGCAGTGGCCGCATTTTGCCTGCTGGGAATGGCCGTGCTTTTACCACTTCTGCTCGGTCTTTCTAGCTGGCTGCTTTGCCTCCTTTGGGCTGGGTGGGTCTGCCGAGGCGCACTGGAGTTGCCACCCAGGAGCTGCCAGGAGTAGAGACCCCCAGTGATGCGCCTCCTTCACCGGGGCTGCTCGGCAGGGAAAGCTGAGCCCCGCCCTGCCCTGCAAGGCAGCAGCTCTGACGCAGCTCCTTCAGACGGAACCCTCAAGA